>JAMLFT010004729.1:0-18941 GCA_026544285.1 Pachyrhizus erosus | reverse complement strand
AGATATTAAAATTTCAAAGGTTCTATTTTTAGTTGAAAGAAAAGGTTATATATTTACGATGCAAAACACTTTTACATCATCATTTAATGACAATTTATCATATATGATAAATTTATTAATTTATTATTAGATAAAAATATAAATTTATTTTAAATTATTAATGTATTACGATTAAATTTTTTATAAAAATATTAAAATTTAATTTAGAATATATGATAGATTGGAAGGGAATATGTGAATAAGATTCTTAAGAAGATGTATTTAGGTAAAATAAAAGGAGAGCAATATGATACAACTAAAAGAGAAGATTTGTAACTTGCAAAATAGTAGGTGAAATGAGCATTAAGGATAAAAGAGAAGGAAATTTAAGAATGTGCATTTTTTTTAGGATCTATAATTGAAAGAACTAGAAAAGTGAGGATTTTATTTTTTAAATTATGTATTTCAATTTAAAATATGAATATATTTTTATATTTTTTAAAATATCATTTTTTCAATTCTTATTGTGAAATTAAAAAGTAACTAGTACGTAGACCTGTACAATATATGGATTAAGTCTTGAGAGGATGAAATGATTTTTATTCACATGCAATATTAAAAAATTGATATATGAATCATATTTTAAGAAATTATTTATTCATGATAAATATTTTAAGAAAAAAAATAATTATTAAAAACTATTAAATATGATCACTTGAGTAACATATTTATAATTTTTACAAAATAATGGTTATAGTAACATATATGCAGTATATCAAATTTGTAAATATAACATTAACTTCTTGTAAAAAAGAAGTATATTAGAAACTTATGAAATAAAATAATCTAATTAATTTTATAAATAAGTGGTAATCACCATAAGTCAAGTAAATTAATTGCATCCCTTAATGTGATGCAGTACATAAAAAATAATAAAAACATTTACATAATTATAAAATAGAATAATTTTTCTATTATTATACCTTGTGTGTCTTGATATTAAACTTTCAAAAATAAATCTATAAATAAATTAATTTATTTAATATTTAAAATGTTTCAGATTTATCAAATTATATAATAATTGTAAAAATAATACATTGATGTAATTATTAATAGTGACAAAATTTTTGAAAAAAACTTATATAGTAACTTATCAACACTTAATGTTCATTCGAAAATGATTGGTTTTTAAAAGTTAAATACATTTTTAAAATTATTCTTCGGAAATTTTAAAAATATATTATGCGCCTTTATATTTGCAAAATAACTCAATAACAAATACTTTTATAAAATAATGTTATAACACCAAAATATATAAATATTCTTTAATTAAAATTCCATAAACATGATAAGGCGAATAATATATAATTTATATAAAAAATTTTCGTGCACAATAAATTATTTTAGAAAAATTATGTGAAGCTTCTTGCTAAGTATAGTAATTTTTGAAAAGTTGTGTTAAATGTAATAACTAACAACAAAAAATAATATAAATATTTAACTTAAAATTTAAAAATTAGACAGAGTATGCTACTAAAATTTACAAAAGGGTTTCTTTTAAATATTTTTTAAATTAGATTCTTAAATTTAAAAGTTGGTCTTTAAATTAATTTCTAATAACTTGAAATTGTCAAAAATCATTATAATTTATGCTGGTTTAAAATAATTTAGAGATTGAATTAAAAAATGATAAATTATCCAATTAAAAAATTAATTTTAAAACCTATTTTATTTATATATATTTTGTAAATAATTATTCATTTGCAATAAAAATGATGCTACAATTTAAATGAAAATAATTAAATGAAATTATAGAGACTATAATTATGAAAAAAATTATTGTGAATAAAAAATATATAAGAGAAAAAACATGGACTCTACAATTTACACAAAACTAATTAAATGAGGGAATAGATAATACACAATTTGCAGGAAAAAAAAATCAAATCAATTATGTAATAATGGCATCTAATTCATTAAAAGATAATAACTACAAAACCATAAAATATAAGAAAATTTCCAAATAAACTTATAAGTATTAATATATATATATATGACACACTCTTATCATTGTATTTGATATTTTAATTTTAATCTTTTTTTATATACCTAAAAGTGATAAAAAAAAATTATATATAAGAAAATAATCATTTAGAATTAATTAGTTTCAATTTGTTTAATTTAGAATCCAGTTGTTTGATTGATTTAAACACACTTGAAAAACAGTCGACGGTCGAGAAGTTTCAGTGCCAATGGAACCAGCCATCATAACGTGGCACAAGAAATTAACATGAATAAATTAATTATTTTATTCATAAAAATTAAATTTGAATAGTAGAATATTTCCAACAAACATCTTAACCAATTGACCTATTAAATTTGGGTAATAGAAAATTTACAACATATTGTTTAACTAATTGAACCAAGAATATAGTTAAATTGATTGAACAAAATACATAAATTATTATAAACCTTTGATATATATCTCTGCTTTCTACAGATAAAAAACAACCTAATTAAGCTAGACCTTGTTGACAACATGAATAAATTAATAACAGTGCAAGATAATTCTAAAATAGTAACAAAAAAGAAGAAATTACTAAAAAAACGTGAATATATACATTAACCGGGACCAACTAAAAAATGATGCATTTGCAGACAGATATTGACTAAATAAAACTAAGCGTCTAAACAATGCAAGAGTAAAAACCGCTGTACAGAAAATTAAGCATCCTTTTCGGCATGTAATTTTCTTGTCACTTTGCCATGGCTTCCTTCAACCTTGGCACTTTTCAACGATCTTCTATATAATCTTCAGCCGTACCACTTTAACACGATCAGTTGTAATACCTCCTACCTTGATAATTAGATGGTTATCGTTGACTCTCAATTTGATGTCTCTTCTGCGTATCTCTATTTTGCCGATGATTTGATTAATCTTCAATTTTGTGTCTGAAGCTGACGACTTATCAGCCACTTTTTGTTTTTTAGTGTCAAGAAAAGGAAGCCAAACATTGGAACACCAAAATAGTCGTGTCGAGACTCCAGAATGTAACACAACCAATTATGAGATTACAACGAATACATAAATTTATTCTACAATCTAAATATCACAGTGAAGATCATCATGGTCTGTATGGAAGTACACCACACATTCAGACAATCAACTTAACTCCAATATTATCCTACAATAAAGAACAGCAATAAAGTAATAGTAAATATGTAAATTACTACATCAGGGCCTAGCCAACCCATAGTCGATCGCTATCATCAAGATGAGGATGACAAAATCCAAGCTCATCGTACCCAGGAAACAGAATCAATTTCATCCCTTGCTGCTTTATATAGTTCAAGCCTTTTTGCACACTGCTGTCTCCTCTCCATCAATGCAGGGTCCTCATCTAACATTTGGGATAGCTGTTTACCCTATAGCAGGTAAAATCTTATCAAGGATATATTCGAATTAATTAAAACAGTGAGTACATAATAATGTCCAATGCGGCGGAATTGGATATAAATAGTTTAACATCAAAGTAAAGGAGGACTATTTTATCATGAAATCTGCAAAAACATCATGATAACAAATTAGTTTCCAACCAGAAGCTATGTTATACATCATTTACCATATATCATAACACAAAAAGGCAACACTGATAATTACCATGGATCATTTGGCAGAATGATCCAATGGAAACAAGTTCCTTTGAAGACAAACAAATACCCTCGGCCATCCACCCTCCCTCCTTAAACCTAACATTATGTAGGCTAGGTAACTTACTAGACTTAATTACAATTAAAGATGCATGTTTAAATGCATTTCATAATATATTTTAACCCAAATAGTAGAATAAATTATTGTCTTCTATCAAATGTACAAAATTCAAGCGAATAGACCAAATGACGCCATACTCTTAACAGCACATCCCAAGCAAAATTAAGTTATGTTTTATATACTTTATAAACCTAAGATAAATTATCAAGTAAATAGAACCATAATAGAAATTCTGATGGTTCATTAGTCCTCTTCATGGCAGGCCAAACTATTATACATTCAAAGAAATGCACAACTGTATATAATTTTTGTATTCAAAGCACTTGGCATAGGTGTTGAAAAGCTGTCTTAATTGCAGCCACTCTTGGCCTACCCTAGTTGCAACTTCGTCAGGCTGGCCTTAATTGCAGCATTGAAGGTGACTTGTTTAGTCCCACATCAACTAGATATATTGGCTCAAATATAGTTTATAAAGCTTGGGTAATCCTCACCTTACAATTTGGTTTTGTAAGGTTGAGTTAGGTATTAAACCCAAATTCTAAGAATAGGTCTTGTTAAAATAAAAGAAACAGATGGAAAATTAACTGAAAACCGTGTTTGAATACAGTGGATGCATGTTACATTAATTATACATAAATAGAGGATATTTTGTTTTCTCTAAATCAAAGATTATGTGTCTATAAATTGCAATTATAATAAATCAGATTTTCAATTATAATTGCAATTATTATATTATGATTTTCAACAGGTCTCAACAGAAAAAGTGGACTTTCAACAATTTTTCTATTGATACAACTAAAAGGATTATCACTATTATCATTTCTATTAATAAACTTAAGAAAAAATTTCCCCTAGATGTAACTTTGGAAACATATCTAAAATCCAACTGAGTAATCCTTCCTTGGTAAAGCTATTTGGAGCATACCGTGTAGAGAAAGATATTTATATGTAACTGATTGTCTACAAGGGTATTTCACTATCCCTAACAAAAATCAAGTAGTTTTTTTTTTTTTTCCTAAAAGAGTGAATGATAAGATAAATCAAATATCAGAAAGGCAACTCAATACTAGATACTTAATTACTTATGGTTGACAGAGTCAATCTGGGTTAGCTTAAGTTGCAGAACAGCAACAATTTGTTAGGACCCAATTGGAATTCCAAAGTATCAAATTATAAGGTAGGGTTTCTAAGACCCTAGGGTCTCCAATTACAACAACTGACTTTTGTGCTGTGGTTCTCCCAAGATCAATAGGTATCAAAGCTTTTTTCATCATGTCCCTTGGCTGCAAGCGAGCAACACAGGTGGTTATGCTGGCATTGTGGTGTTTGCCCAGGATTAGCCAGAGGGATGCTTGGATCCAACTTTAGTTACAAATCAAATGTATGGGAATCTAGATTTTCCTAAAGTTTTATCACTATCCATTAAGAAAGAAGGTGTTTTTTCTTAAAGAGATAAACAGAGGCAACGTAAGAGCAGAGAGAATGTACCTCTTTCTTCCCTATTTGGGTGTAGAAATGGTTTAGCAATGACTGTTTTGCTTGTCTGACCTGACAATAAACAACAGCCTTTGGAATTGTGTTTCTAAGCGTGTCTGCCACCAACCCTATATAGGATGACACATTTGATGCAATTCTCCTGAAATGCCCTTCTGCATATCGGTCAATATTTGTGGCAGCAGGAGTTCCAGATTTCTCCACTTCTAGAGGAAGTCTCCGGAAGAAATCCACAGTAAGATAAGAAGATTCCATGTCTACAAGCCGAAGAGTTGTCTTCTTACTCTCTTCGCGAAACCTTTCTAAAGCCTCATTTGCAGCTGCAGCTAGTTCAGCTTGAAATGTTGGGAAGCGCTTCAGTTCCTGCAGTCACAAATTAGTATCTCTACAAACTATCCCAACAATTCATGAAGAAGGTGAATACAGAATATACTTCTATAATTTACCTGAGTTTCAGCTATTGATTTCCTTACGAGTTCTTTTAAAACAAAGTTAACCTACAGAAAATCAAGAACAGTCAATTTAATTCTTATACTGTCAGATGAAAATTAATAACCAGAGAATACAACTCGAATGCTTACAGCATCTACTGAAGCTTCAGCTGGGCCTCTAAAGTAACCAAGAGACCCCTCAATCAAGCGCCTGTAACCTTGCTCTGGGGCAATCAAGTGAGGCTGATAACCATCAGCCTCTGACACCACTTTCCTTACATTCTGGAGAGAAAGATGCCGGTCAAATGGAAGCTTCCGTAAAGCAGCAGGAAGCTGATTGTCAAAGACATTATATATCCTATCACCTCCAGGTCGCCTAAGAATAAAAAAGAAAATTATGTAAATAAAGAGACCTATCAACTAGTTCATCAGTGATAACGAACTGACATCCAAACAATCAATTCAAACTGTTTTGGCAATGTTCATTTTAGCTTTTGCAGTGCATAAACCACATCACAAAGGTTCCTATCGCTGAAAGCATGTTTTAACAAGTAAACCATTCATCATTTCAGGTAATACTAAATTTTTTCATCTTCAAGGTACTACATATAGTAGTTTGTCTAAAATATAAGCAGCTCAAAAAGCAAAACCAAGGAACTAGATAATTCAAAAGAGTGAAAAATGTATTATTGCAAGACTGCAAAATCCCATAGGATAGATCATAGATCAATGTTGAAAAATGAACTTCAAAGCACATAAGTTTTGGTAACAATATCCCTATAGACACGATAACAACCTGCCAACTCAGCTCCTCCACATCCCCCTAGAACCTTCTTCCCCTTAGTATAGTCCAATAATTGTGTGTTGTGCCTCTTAATCCATTATTGCTACTGTAGCATTAGAACCAGGGATCCTATCAATGGCCCTCTCAGCTTTTGTGAGGGCAGAAAGTTAAGATCTCTTGTACCTTTTTGTTCAATGGGCTTGTGCAAGACAGAGAAGAGGCTATTATGAATCCTAAGGATAAGTTTAGATTGATGGAAAGAGATGGCAAGGAATGATAGTGGGTTGCATTGTTAGAATTATTAAAAACAGAATGAAATAGAATTAAACTTGATGGAATAAATTCAATTCCATTCCATTCAATACCCCTCTTTTTTCTTTCCCTCCAATTTTGGGGTTATGGAATGGAAACAAGTGTTTTTCTCCCTATTCCATCATAAAAATATCCAAATGGAATGGTAACTTTGCACCATTCTATTTATTCCAAACATAGCCTAGAAGTTGGTTGAACGGTTGAAGTTGAAGAACATGAATTTAGTGAGGACAAAATTTTATAGACTTCCTTTAGATTATGTGAAGGCAAAATTAAATTCTCCTTAGCATAAGTGAGCATTGAAAAGGCATTTTGTTTTAAAAGAAATGAATATCTCTGCAGAATCATCCAAATTATCAGCTCATGATTTGATCTTCAACTCCACTGCAATTCATGCTTTGATAGCAACACCAAAGCACAAGAACTAGCAACAGACCTACACAACGTTACTCTCCAACATCCCTGTTATTTGGCACAATTGGCTACTATAATGTATAGGGAATATTTTTAATTGAGGTAGGTACTTACATTCCAGGTTATGATTTCACATTTTATGTGTTTATCCCTTATCCAATTCTAGGTAGGATCTACAAGTTTCATAACCTTGGTTACTTTCCTTCTTTGGATGCTATAAGAAAAAGACAAGAGACCTCTTCACTGGTTCAATTTTAAGTTAATAAATTTTCTTTCTTCATTCTGCTTAGGCAACTTGGGACAAAGGGAATTGCATCCAATTCCATTCCCTTCCATAAAAATTAAAAATCTTCCAACCAAGGATGTTCATTACCTTTCCCCTCCTCACATTGCATCCAAACATAGCATAAAAATGGAACACAGTAGAAGACATTTACCCTCCATCTAAATGCTCCTTGAATATCCGTTCAAATGCTCGGCAAAGTTCTAGGATAGTGTATAATTGAGCCTGAATAAGACATCAACATTCAACAAATACTCAGAAGGACATCATGGAAAGAACTTTACTCTTTAAAGAAATCATCACAAGTACAAACCACTCACCCCAGCATCAAGAGCAATAGGTCTCCCAAGATGATTCATCTCTGATTCAAGTTCATCAACGCTTTTGTTTATTAAAGATGTTATACTAGGTATCCTTGCCCTAATTACTGACTCCAAATGCTGCAAAATAAGCTCACAGGATTAAAAATATAACTGATCTCAATAAAAAGTCTGCAAAGAATATCTTCCAAAAGCAAACCTGTGAGAGAAGTTTTGCAAGGTATTCTGAACCCATCTTATTGGCCAAGTGCCCATAATCAGTACTGGTTGCAAAATACTCACGCTCCTTACGTCTAGCAACAATCATATCAACATTTCTATTGATGTCTGCTTGGGATCGATTTACTATACCAACCCAAGGATGTTGCAGGCGGTAAGACCTTCCTTCAAGGACCTTGAGGGAATAAAGGAAAGAATGAGGATAAAGCAGCATAATTTTACAGGCACACTTCAAAATTGAACATTAAAGGTACATGCAACAAATAAGAAAGAAAGAAAGATTACATCCAAAGCATTGGTTCCTTTGTCCATCAAATCTAGCTTTGTCAACACGCCAAATGTCCTTTCACCTAGCCAGATTACAGACATAAACTTTAGTACAAAATTACAACACAAAAAGGGTAATAATTGGCCATTCCAAGAAGCAAGCAAAAAGTACCTGTGGGGTCAACTTCCCTAGCAAGTTTAATAGCATCAGAAGTTGCTATGTCTTGATTGGCTGGAGATATTGCTAGTATGATGCAATTAGGCTGTTGAACATAATGCATAAAGCAATTGATTAAAGAAAATACTGATCACAGCAGTATGCCAAGTAGTTTATTTTATAAGAATTCAACAAGGAAACAAAATTTTACTCATACATTACCAATTGAAATATAGAGAAAGGAATGTTATCTGAAAATAGACAATTCATAATGGTAAACTCACAAAATAAATGTGAAAAACAACAGGATAAAATATACAAAATTATTATGTACCGCCAATTAAATTAGGCTAAATATCACTTTTTGTCTTTCATCTTATTTTTTTATTCAATTTGATCTTTTATCTTTTAAAAAGTTCATTTTGGTCCTTTATGTTTTTAAAATGTTTCAAAATAGTCCATACCATTATAATGTTAACAAAAAACGTTAACTGGTCTTCTTTCTCAAACCCTAATTTTAGACCACCATGTGCCGCCATCGGAGGCGATATCCAGTGGTTGCTCCACTTTTTGTCCTTCCTTTGTTGTTTCTTCATCCTCTGCTCCCTACAACTCCTACCTTCACACTATCATTGCAACAGTTGCCCACAACATGTTCGTCTTCATCAACACTACGAGCAGGCAGCACTTGAGTTATAAGCAGCCATGAGGAGTGATGGAGGACATAGCAGCCTCTTTTGACAACATGGGAATTCGAAAGGATAATGCAACGTGGTCCTCATCCCTTTGCCCAACTCCAGCCACTTCCTGGTGATCTAGCCGGAGATTTGGCCGCTATGAAAGGGAAGCAAAGATTTGGCCACCATGGGCGATCCAAACGGCACCAAAAGAGGAGGCCATCAGAGGTGTGGCAGATGAAGGTGAAGAGGACGGGGAAGAAGAAGACCAGTTAACATTTTCTGTTAACATTATAACAGCAAGGACTATTTTGAACCAATTTAAAAACATAAAGGATCAAAATGAACTTTTTAAAAGAAGGACCAAAAATGATATTTAGCCATTAAATTATAATATGGCTGAAGCAGTACACGTAAAGAGCATCAAAACATCCCAAACTACCAGCTGACTCCTAGACTGATGAGATAAAACAAATGAGAATTTTAACATATCATTGTTATCTGTTCAATTATGTCATACTATATAATGTACTGTGTTGAGACATAATCACTTGAGAAAAAAGAGTTCAGACCCATCACCATATCACAGTGAATTGCAATGAGGTCGTTATACTGAAGATAAGGATAGAATGCAATTAATTAATAACATACCTATAAATAATCAACTAATCAAAATTTAAGACACATTTGCCATTAAGACTCAGTAATCCTAGTTAAAAGAAACAATAATTAGCTTAAGGAATAATTGAAAACAAGTCAGAGAATAATTATTTTTCTGTATTTTTTCTAAGAGATTAAAACAGGGGCTGGAAACACTGCATGAGAGCAGAAAAAGTGTGGACTTGTCTGAAATTCAGTGGGCTGGTAGAATGCAGCAAAAAGTATGCTAAGAGAGGCTGGGACAAGGCTGTGTTCATGACATTGATGTTCTACTCTGTTCTATACCTGATATTGAATAAAATAGTGTTATTTATCCAAAAGTGTCCAAACCACTTTTGTGTCTCCCAAATGACTGTGATTAATCACACTTGGTTGTCACACAAAACAAAATGTTTACTCACGGAAGTCCATGTTGGCTTACCCTATCTGTCAGAAATGCAATTTAAGTTGTAGTTGAACTGTGAACTCAAACTACAAGTAGCAAATAATTTCTTAATTTAGATTTTATGATTGTTAATATCATTTTCACTTGATTTGTAATGCAAATAAATTATTAGCAAATATAGGAAAAATTGGGATATTATATAAATTTTAAGGTCAGATGTGGCTGCCCCATCCCAAGGTCAGAAAGCTTCCAAACTCAACAAGCACTTGCACATGTACATAAAGGGATTCATCAGCATATCTAACACATAACAATAAAATATGCTTACACCCAAAGTGTTGTAAGAGAAAAGCATTTTTTACCTTGTCAACATAAGATCGAACCATAGATTCAATTTCTTGAACAATACTCTCAGGTTGTCCCTCTGAAAGAGATGAACACAATTGTCAATTTAAAGATAAAGATTATCATTTGATCCAAACAATTGATTTATAATTAAAAATTAGCAGTTAAATACAAAGTATATACCTACAGCCACTTTAGTCAAACCCGGTAAATCAATCAAGGTTAGGTTGACAACTGTTCAAAAGAAAAAAAGGAAAAGGCATTAAATTTACTCAGAAAATAAAGGAATTATATTGGTTATCATAGAGTAACACTACCATTTATATATTAATAATTAGATCATAGCCTATGAGTACTAGTCCAAGCCCATTAAATACAATAAGACTATCAACCATAATTAAAAAAAAAAAAAAGTAGTTAGAATTTGGGCTTAGGATATAACTCAACCTCACAAATTCATGCCACTAGTTCATGTCAATGGTAAACTTATCTAGGAAGAGTAAACATACAGAATCAGATATTTCTTTTGTTCGTGAAAAGGTTTTAGCTCGCTTTTTGGTTGTCTCTCATGTGCCTGCTCAAGACCAGCTAGCAGATATTCTCACAGCCTTCATCCAAGACCAGATTCTGTCTTTTGCAAGGCAAACTTGGGATCATTGATCACTACCAATTACCCTGAGTTTGTTGGACAGAGATGGGAAGGAGGAGGGGTGTTAGAGACATTGTCTCTGCACTATCAGTGTTCTGTTGGTTGTATAATAATCACTCTAGTCTCTGTAACAGGCAATCCTTTCTCTCAGTTAGTTTAGTTATATTTCTGCTGTAACTATGCTGTGTCAGCACAGCTAATAGCTTGCTCCACACACTTAAAAAATGTTATAAGTCATTCTCAAATAGTCTTTTAAAATGCACAAGATTGTTTATGCCAAAATACTCTTTTAAAATCCTAATTGAAAACAACCCCCCCTCCCTCTCTTAATAACATTTTAGGCTATTTTGTCCTAGATTTCTTCATTCAATTCTTGTTTCCCTCTTGAAATACAGTTGAATCTATCACAGTATTAGATATTAAAATAAAATAAATATAATTTAAATGAGTTCAAATTAATTTTATATGACTAGTTTCAATTTTTTAAAGACATTGGATAAAGCAAGAGATGATGATAATAGAAGCACACCATTTGGTGAATAGATGCTAAGATGAATCGGAATAGGAGATATTTGTTTTGTCTTCCCTGTTACTCTATCAGTTTCATCCTGAATTTCTTGGCGGACCAAAGCTGCAACAGGAAGAATTGTTTAAAAAATGAATTAGCTTAGTTTATACATCATGGTACAGAACACTAAAGAAAAAAATCAACTGTATACAAAATCCTAAACCCAGTAAACTAAGTGGAATATGTCACAATTGCTAGCCAAACAAAATTGTTGACACTTGACCGAGAGGTTCTGTTCAGAAACAGTATTGAATTGAATCCCAAAAGAAAACAAATTATCAAACATTTTGAAATTAACTAGCGACACATGAGGACAGCTCTAATATTATCAGGAAAAAAATGAGAGAAATATACCAGACATATATAATGGGAAATCAAAAAAAAAAAAAAGTTTCAGGTGGCACGGGCCACATTAGTGAACATGCAATTTACAAACAAGCCCAAAAGATGCTAACAAGCATTAAAATTCTTTTATGAATAACCAGAAAACAATAGCCATCCTATAATTAGTGAAAATCAAGCCATTACTGTATATGTAAGGAGGGTAATGGGGGTTACTATCGTACCAAAGTCAGTGAACTTTCTCCTGGGCAGGTGAAGAAACTCGGCATACTCTTGTGACCCACTTTCCAGTTTATGAAGCTGCAACACCAATGGACGCCTTGTCACAATCCCTGTAGTTCATTCACACCAAGTAAAAAAGATAAGTCAAATCATACTTCAAAATGGGAAAAATAAGAATCAAAATATCATACCTGATCCTCTAGGCAAAAAGTCACGACCAACAATGCTCTCCAAAACAGAAGACTTCCCTGAACTCTGCTCAAATTTTAAAAGAAATAAATAAAGAAAGTAAGTTCAAACCCACACGCCGTTGACTAAACCCAAAAACAAAATCCTAAAAACTCGATATTTTTTCTTCCTCGCTGTTAATTTCAAAAAATGTTATGGCTTGGTAAAACAAAATTTCAGACCTACACTCAAAGTACATTTGTTAAATAGGCTAAGCAAAACTGAACAGTTTCTCGAAGTCTACTCAATTTTTTAAAAGAAAAATGAAAATTCACACTTCAGACACATAGTGTAAGAAAAAAGAAAACAAAAAATTGAAGGAAAAAAGGCACCCAAAAACAACTGTCTCGTGTTGTATTCACTATTAAAAAAAAAGGCAATTATTACGCATATTTTGAACTACACCCAGAAAATTACATTATAACAGAAAACGAAAAGAACCCAATTCCAACAATCTAATTGATTCTACTTTCTCCACCGCAAATTTAAAAAACTCACACCCACCACAGCTACTAAACAAAAACTCACCAAAAATATATACCTACCAGTACCGCCAAAACCACCATCCAAAACTGAACACTTTCTGAACTCGGCTCAAATTTCAACAAAAGAAAAAGAAAATTCAGAACCACACCAAGTTTAATTGAAAATTGCAAGCGCAGAAAGCAAAAAACACGATTTTCTGAATTTCGATCTTCCATTCTACGTCGCAAAATTCAAGAGCAAATTAAAAATGAAAAAAAAAAAAAAAAAAAAACGATAGGTTGAGACGAACCTGTCCACCAACAACAGCAACAGAAGGAAGAGCTTCCCAGAGAGAAGAGAAGGTGTTGTTATCAGCACCACCATAGTCACCAAGCACCGTGCAAGCTCTCTGAATACGGTTCACCAGCCCAATCAAGCTCTCCATGGTCGTCATCCTCTTCCACGAAACCCTAGAATTCCCGAACCAGCTCAAAACTACGACGTAAAACGCGAACGCGAAGCAGGGCACCAAAACGAAACACAGATTCTAGAAAGAGAGTGAAGAGAGAGAGAGAGAAAGCACTATCTGTGGTTTTCGTTTTCACACAAAGGTCACGGACTAGTCACCGCCACTAGTTGAATTGAAGACCACACTGCACAGAGATACGAATATGCGATGATATAGCGTGGTGCGCACCGTTTTAGACGTTTTCTTGTCTTAACCAAAGTTGCGTTTTCGAAATTTGAAATTTTGAAACCCCAGGTGGGGTCCATCTACCTTGTGACTTTACACGAATTCTTTCTGAACGTTGAATGGGTAGTGCGGGTTGTCTTGAGGAAACCACCAACGCGCCAAACTCAACCCTTTTTGTTAACATTAACATTTCCGACCGGCCAAGGAGGCTTTTTTTTTATATATATATAAAAAAGAATGAGATTAGTGCTCATAAAGTCTTTTATACACAAATAATCAATCATAATTTTTTTTATTTTGCCACCTTATATAATAGTATTTAATTAAATAAAAAATTAAAAAACATAAACAACTTTTTGTTATATTAATAGATCTTGCGATACTTTTTCCAAAAAGAATTGTAAAAGAATTTCTATAGCCTTCACTCTAACAGTTGAAGCATATCCTTTTTTAATGTCATCAATCTTGATTTAACTGTTTTCACTTTTTCTTAATATCAATTATATTTTTGGATAACTATCTATAGACTAGTCCTATAAACTATTTTCAACATGATTTAGACATTCACATTAACATTGGATTTGAATTCTCTCACGAGTTCTTCACATAATCATGTTAAGAGATGCAAACAAAGACGCTGCATTTAAAAAACTTCATGGAACCTTGTGCATGGTCATGTGAAGAACTCTTCAAGTATCCAAATTCCATTAACTTTTCTCATTCTATGTCATACATATGTAAAAACCTGAACCGTACTCCAAATTAGTAAAGAAATTTGGCAAGCCTAAGTAAAAATATTAAAAAAATGTCAAATTCCATTTTATAATTTTTATTGGTGGAAGCTTAAATTTGACAACTATCAAGATTATAGCAAGATATATAATCTAATTTGAATATGAAGAACTTCACAATCATGCAACACTTGCATATCTGTAAAAAAATTATATATCTTTTGAAAGTGAAGCATAATTTTTTGTCAAAGAACAACTCAACTATAATGTCAAATAATTGTTTAAATATAAGTTGATCAATAATAACAGAATAAATTCACTTTAAATAAAACAAGAAAAATGATATTTTAATGATGTATGTTATTGCATAAATAAAAATACATTCATGTGATGAATTCAATCATGCATTGTTGCATATGATAATATCATACGCAAATAATTCATATACGACTTATTATTTTTTTGTTGAACTTTTTCTTATGATTCCATTCCATAAAATAGGATTTGTTCTTCTTTTATTAAATGTCTTCATACTATTTATATCAAATGGAGTTGTTCAAACCAATACCTTGGTTGGTTGTTCTATTGTCGAAGCATTTGACTTGTAGACTAATTGATCTGCTTCAACCACTTCCAATTGACCTTATTTATTCCATAAAATACCTTTTCATGCAAAGAAAAAGGTACAACTCCTACTTTGTGTATTTATTCTCTTCCTAACAAAATATTAAAATTGGTCAATTCAAGAAGGGATTACCATAAAAATAATAAGTCGAATGCAATTGCCTACTGCTATATTCAAAGCAATCATTCCATCCAAACTAGATGATTTGCCACTAAAATTTGCTATCATTATGTTATGAGGAATTAAATCCTCTATTTATTTCCCAAATCTTTTCAACATTGACCTAGGTAATATATTAATGGCAATGCCTCCATCTATTAGTATTTTATCAACTTTTACCCCTTCGGCAAATGCAATTAATGTAACGTCCTTAATTATTACATAATAGATAATATATTTTCTTCTCAAATATGTTGTTGTGCAACATAATTTGTATTTACTTAAATCTATACAAGGATAATTTTGCCAAATTGAAAATCGCATCATTCTATCTTTAGAAAAACTTCTATATAATTATATTAAACATTCTTAAAATAACTTCACTATAAAAAAGAAAATAATTCGATTACTAAAAACTCTATCATAAATCATTCATAATGATTAAATCATTCACTTATATTGTATAATACTCAAATATATATATATTTATATATGATATAATTCTTAAGATAAACATAAGTTATATGTATCAATAGGGGTTAATTATTTTCATTAATTCACTATATTTTCTAACATAAACTAACGATAAGAGATTATAAAAATTAATTACAAGTCCAAATACTTGGTTTATTCAAAAATATATCTATAACTCAAAATAATAGTTCTAATAATTAGAGCAACATTTCTATCGTCCCTCTAATCTAACCCTAACCATAAGAAAATCCCTACGGAAATCCCTAAGAAGTATTCTCCTGTGGATCCTTCTCAAGGTCTTTTTCAGGATCTCACCCCTCAAAATCATCAACTACCAACACTTCAGTATCCTCTCCTTGCTAATCAAATTGATCCTTAGAAACCTACATATCTAATCCAAAGTCCTCAACAATTAATGTCTTAGAATAAATGCATGGGTGTATCCTTTGCCTTACACAAACACTCAGACCACAAACACAAATCCCAATTCATTTGGTTAGTTCATACTTTAACTTATACAAATCTATTGCCACTAGAATCTTCAAAACTTATTATTCTTACTTTACTTTAAATTGAATGACTTATCAAGAGTTCGATGTCACCTCAATATTTAGGTAGTGTTCTCACTTATCATAATTATCTCGCAATCTTATCAAATTGTCAAATCGGCTTTATGTGAAACTCATCGTAACAAGGTGCCCATCCCCAAGGTCCATCAACTTGTGATTAAATACATCGGATACCAATCTCTCCTGTCATCCATATAGGCTTTGAGTATTGTCTCGTCAACTCAAAACCCCAATTTAGTTTTATTAATTACGAGTTTGTGTAACCTTTCATGCTCTTAATACACAATGGAGACTATTTGCACACATGTATATCATTAACATATAACAAAGGCTATAACCTCTCTTCCACTCTTGGTAGTTCACAATTCAACGTTAATCACAATTATAATCTCATTGTCAACAACACATTCTAAAACAACACTACGAACCTTGTTTGCCCACATGGCACCTCGCTTCAAATGGCTAACATGTTTTCATTATTTTCTCAAACATATTCATTTTAGTCGTTCATGTACGATCCATCAAAAAATATTACTCTTACTTTGTACGTCCTCACCAATTAAAAAGCTAAATTATTTCATCATTTTCAATATTACAATTTCACATCAATTTTTGTTATCCCTTTATGAATATCATTCATAATTAAACATATTAAAATATCTTAGAAAACTCCTTACCACACTCAATTTTATAATTTTTGTTGAATTCACAATCTTGCGCATCTATCAAATAGATATTATTTATTTTTCGTCATGTTTATGATTAATTATGCACAAGCTAAAACTATTATTATTTATTTTTTTGTTTTGTTAATACAATTGTACTATGTGTTTTATTGTTAATTTATTACTTTTGTTGTGAAAATCAAATTACTTGAGTTTACCCTCATTTTTACTAAATATATTCCTTTCTTAAGAGTCCATTTATCCAACAAAATTTGAAACTCTCGTTTTCCACCAAATCAAGCATTCAACATCACACATATCATAGTCAAGTATCCGGAACACATTATATGAGGATTTCTCCTCTTGGTCTCCAAGATCAAAATAATTTAACAAATTAAAGTCAACAATCAATAGATAAAAGTCAAAGTCAATAGTCAATAATCAAAGTCAATATTATTATAATTTCATAATAATATCATACAAGGTCTTCCTTTAAGATTTGACCATCCAAAATAAGGTCTTAAATTAAATCACAATCATTAAAAAATCACATATCATTAATCCTCACATACACACCTATAACAAAGTTTAATAAATATGAAACATAACAAATCATGTTCAATTGTCATAAAATTAATTAGACAATATAGTCCCTCATCACATATTATTCTCAACAAAAATTTCTCATAATTTATTTCTAATGAATAATATGATTTTCTAATTAATTTTCACTACCCCTATTCTCTATTTTATGCATTCTCAAAAATACTAAAAATATCTAACCATGCTCAATTATCCTAGTTGTTTTATAGAGATTATCTCTCATGTTTAAGGATCTCAAATAAATTTTTTCAAGTCCAATTACATTTGTTTACAACATTTTCCATCTTCTTAATGCTAGTTGTCCAAAAGAGGCAATTTGACTATCTAATTTTAATAAATAATAAACAAATTCCAAAAATCATAAATAAATTATCATTAGGTCTATTGAGTATCACAAATCACAATAAATTTATCAAGCTATAATGTTCACTGTAACTGTTTTCTAACATTTATTTTATCCCTAGGTCAGAATTTTAGAAATTTAACAATACCTCTTTTAAAATTAGTAAAATCCCAAATTTTTTTACAAGAAAAATCACATAGCATCCTCATACCATAAGAATAATTACCATTCTTCCAATTTTCCAAAATTCCACCAAAATAGTTTCTAAGATATTATCAAGGTATCATGTATATTAGACATCTCAAAACAAAAATTAACTTAAAAATAGTAAATAACATAAAAAATTGAAAAAATATAGATGAAACTAGAGGTCCTAAAAACTTTAGAGACATCATAATCACACTAAGAATCAACTCGCAGATATTTAAAAAAAATTAAAATACAACATTAGTTCCTAATCACTCATTACTCGTTATCCTTTTTATAAAAATTTACCAAAATAATATGAAGATCTATGATCAAACAAAGTTATAAGTACAGAAAAATCACAAAATTAATCATTAGCCAATGTTAAGGCAAGGATCCCTGATACCCATTTGATCATTGCTCCAAATACTTGATGAGATGTGTTGATAGAAAACTTGTTGCAATCTTAGCAATATATTTTGATTTGAGACAATTCTAATGGTTAGATAGTTTTGAAAGTTAGAGAGAATTTTTCAGAAATAAAGAGGGAGAAGAAAGATTTTAGGAGGTAAGAGAATAATCTAGAATAAAAGTATATAGGGATGGATTATATCTCTCTTAATTCCTACTTAAAGACATAAAACCCCTATAATTGTATCAATTTTTGGAGCCTTCCGTCCCTTAGCTAGGTATATCTAATTTTGTTTTAATTAGGTCTAGACCCAATTAATCTAGGTTTAGGTCTATTTTGATTTTTGTGTCATTTTTATCAATAAAACTTTTACCCTTTCTATAATTTTCATTGACTATCCCACTACATATATTCTTATTTCAACTATTTATCCCCTCTATTTAATAATTAATTTTAATTAATCTCTTATTAATTATTTTATATTTTACTATCTTAATTAATTAATTT
>JAMLFT010004728.1:0-18942 GCA_026544285.1 Pachyrhizus erosus | reverse complement strand
AATATATAAAAAATATAAATATAATATTTTTAAATATTAATAAAAATCAATATAGAAAATAATAAAAAATAATATTAAATGTAATTTATATAAAACATATCAACTATCACTACAATTTATGTTTTTAAAAGTAAGTTTTCGTCTTTCAACTGTTTTAGATTTTGGTTTTTAGTTTTTATAAAAAAATTGTCAGTTTTAATATTTTATTTATTTTCCTTTAATATTTTTAGTCCCTTTCGTAATTGGATCTATTAAATATTGATTTGTCCAACAAAAATTCATGTCAATATAACACTTGATAATTATATAACATGGATGTCACGCAATACCTTTATGTTATACTATGTGATACAATATTTATTATATCATTTTTAATTCTTATAAATTTTTAAAATTAATATTGTTGTCCCTATAAAATGTCTATTTTAATTTCTAAAAAAATTAAATTATAATTTAGTCTTTAATTAAATTTTTGTCTTGCTTTAATCATTTTAGAATGTTAAATCTCTTATTTATCTGCTTTTATTCCACTAATATGACCACAAAAGATCGTTTAATGTATCATTAAGGAATAATCACAAAAGTGAAAGAAAATCCGTGTACTTTAAACATAATCTCAACCCACTTGAATTCACTCAAAATATCTTGAACACACCTAACTCATAATTCACTTAAGCTAGAAGCCTACTTAGTCCAAAAATTTGAAATATTAACATTGTTTTTATTAGAAATACTCTTTGGTTGGTTAAATTTGAACCAAAAATTTATAGTGTGACAAATTTAACACGCTAGTTTTAAACTCATTTTTTTTGTATCTAGTAGGTTTTCAATTTAGGTGGATAATAGGCTAAATAAGTTAAAGGTTTGTCAAGTAAGTCAGAGTAGGTTGAGCTAAAATTTGTCTCACATGTTCTACTTTCATCTTTATCCTTATTTGTTAATAATGATTTCAACAATAATATATGATAATAGTAGTGGGATGAAAATTAATGAAAAAGAAATAAGAGATTTTATAATGACTACAATAAGAAAAAAATAATTAAAGATTAAAAACTATAGTTTAAATTTTGTAGGGATTAAAATTAAAAATAAAAATTTTATAAAACTAAAATCAAAAGTGAAAATTCTATAGACGCTAAAATATGAATTTCAAACTTTACTTAAAACTAAAAATGAGATAGAAAATATTATGTTAGGTAACACACCCACAAAACTAATGCATATTACCTCTACGTGATGACACATGACATGACACAGGACTATCATGTAGTATCCATAGGGCGTGTTTGTTACGTGTCATATTAATGTAGATTTTTGTTGAATATATCAATATTTAAGATATTCAATTTAACGATAACTATTAAAAATGGTGACAAAAAATGAAAAAAAAGTCTAAAAATAGGTTTTTTTAAAGGAGTTGAAAACCAAAATCCAAAATAGTTAAAAAAATAAAATAAAAATTTACTTGGGGTAAAGGATTCTAAAATTCTAATTAAAACACTTTTTGACAATTCACCTTTAATATATTTCTATAAAGAAAGCAATATCTCTCTGTGTTATTTTATATGACACTTAATGTTTTGACACATGTATTAATAAATGTAATTAATATGATGAGTTTAGAAAAATATAATATAACTTTTTAATATACTATTTATCTATAATTAATTAGATTAATTTTTATTTACTATTAAGTATTAATTATTTTCACTAAGGACCAACAAGTCGTTGATTCGAGTGATCTTGAATTTAGTTTTCTTAAGTAAAGTTTCAAATTCAAATATTGTAGATGAAAAAAAATGTACTTGGATGGAAAGACTTCACCAAATGTGACTCAATTAGATTATTCTATGGATATTAATCATTGATAAAGTTAGTAAATATTTTGTATAATAACATTGTTATAAAAAAAACTTCTCTCACTAAAGATATTTTATGAAAAAAATATTTTATTGGTTTTATAAAATAATATATAATTTAAAACATTTTTAAAATATCATATAAAATGACATCACAGGATTAACTAGCAACTTCAAACTAAAAAAAAATTAGTGTTATCGATGAAGTTTGTTTTGCAATTAAAGTGATTACTTTGATTGATTTATAAAATGAAGGGTTAATTATGATGTTTTTACTTATTAAGTTTTTTTAAAACAAATACTTTTAATTTCAAATAAAAATTTAAATATTTTTGTCTCTATAATTTTCTTTAATAATTTTAATTTTTAATATTAAGTAACAATATTAATAAATGATATGACAATCACGTGATTTATTATATGTAATTTTTTTTATAAATTATATTTTTAATTTTTTTAAATTAATTAATGAGTGATTAAAAACATAATTTATAAAAAAATTAAACATGACTCTTATACCAAATTAGTTAATATATAATAATTCACATGATTTTTAACTAGTTATTATTTTATCAGTTAATGTTATTGTTTTACAATTAATACTAAAATTAGTAAAAAAAAAAAGGAAAAAGAAAAGTATGCAAATTAAGAACGCTAAAAAAGATTTTAGTAACTAAATATAAATTTTATAAAATGTATAGAGGAAAAAATATATTTAATTCAAAAATCAATGTATGTCTCCGTAATTTATAAATGACAAAACAAACACATAAGGTGTAAGGTGGTTTGTTTGACTTTTAATTAAGAAATTAACAAAGCCAAGCGCGCTGAATAATTTTGTAGGATTTTTTTGAAGTGAATTACAATTTTTTTTATCCATTTGATTTAATCCAAAGTTTGTAATTCTTTTAAGTCCACAAAATTTGTTCCATCAACGTATAACTAGACATACCACAAGCATAACAAATTCTTTTTAATGGGAACCTAAAAAAAAAAACGATTCGAGAAATTACCAACTGAACTGGTTTCCGTTTTAACCTGGTCGCATTATATATCTAATTTGATTAGATTCAACTTTAAAGCACTTAGACAGTTACACGTAGAAAAACATCATATTACATGCGATAACCTTATACTAAAAATATTTTACACAAAGTTGCACAGAGCTTCAAAATCTTGAGCAAAATATAGCATTGGCTAGTTTTTGAATAATTTAAACTGAAAACTACTTAACTTATAAATTCAATTTGAAAAGGACACCAAATGCATCAATTTTGCAATGGGTGTTTATTTTGATAATAGTTTTTTTTTTAAAAAAAAATATTAAAGATCGTATAACTAAAAGTAATCTAATCCGAAGTCTAAGGAAGATAAATTTAACTAAAAAGAAATCTTGATGAACCAACAAGGTCTACTCTGCCCTTTTTGTTTTTTACAGGTTCAGGAATTCGTTTACTTGTTATTTAAGTACTGTGTTGTTTGCTTGTAGCTTTGTCTAGACTATCCTTCATTCTACCTTCAAATGTCATGGAGCATTATATTAAGCAAAGAGGTATGGTTTCTGTCAAATATCTATATAATTTGACGACGAAACAATTTTTTTACTTGCAGACATCTATTATTCTTACACGAAATCATTACAAAATAACGCGAAATATTTTAAATGAAAAAGTGATGTAAGAATTTTCTTTTTAAATACTAATTTTATGCTGAAATGTCAGAAAGAAGTTTTTTCTTTTTGAAAAAAAAAAAATCCTCTTATATGCAATTCATGCTAAGATGCGTTTATGATATGAAATTAAAAAAAATTCAGAAAGTTGTTTCTTTTCTTTTCTTTTCTTCTTGCAAGTCAAGGGGCAAAATTCCTGTTAAGATGCAACATTTATAATGTATATATGAGCAATTAATAAATGTTGAGTTGTAATATAGAAAATGTGCAAAAGTCCAATCCATGAATAAAAATAATTAAAATCTTTTTATTTACTAAGATGGATTTTTAAAAGAACAAACAAATAGTTTATTTTTTCAATAAATTATAGTTCTTCATTTATCTAAATATATAATAATTTCAATAACATCAGACTGATTAACATTGTTATTAAAGTTTAAATAATTAACAATCAAGCAAATGAATTAATTGATGTAGGATTATTCTAGCTTAATCACATATTTTAAGTTCGAATATGAATTTTTAGTCTTTAGTTGTTATCAGGAATAGATTTTGTCGAAATGTTTACAACAAGTAGTTAGCTTCAATATATAAGTACTTTATATTCATTGAATTTACTGTTAAATTTTTAATTCACGTTATATTTTAGTAGTAATTTTATCTATTATATAATAGTTAAATTATTATTTTGGTGATAAATTGAATACTTTAAGAATTTGGGAATACTCACACCGTTGTGCCACACTTTGTTTGCGTGCCCACAAGGCTGTGGGGAGGTATCACACTGCTATTGTCACCATCTCCTTTACATTTACATAAAGATTTTATTTGATTCAATGTTGAGATGACTTTCATCTTTTTCCATGTAGATTACAATGATTCCATAGGTCTTAAAAGTCCCTCCAAAGCCTCTTTAATACTCAAGTTAGCATCATCAACTACTAAAACATTTGCAAAACATTTTTCTTTTAACCAAAAACAAAAGAAAAGCATATGAAATCCTTGAAAAAAAAATCTGAAAAAAAGTACAGGATTAAGTGTGAACAATAGGACAATACATGCAGACTAATAAGTATGAACATCTTACAAAACACATTATAAAATACAAGACATCAATCTTAAGGATGAGTCAACATCCATAATCCTCCCACTTAAGAATAACTTCCCTTACATAAGAGATAGTCATATAAATATCAATCTTTTTTATTTATTGACTTTCATCTTTATCGACATGAATGACATAATTTTTATAAATGAGACTTTGATATCACAAAAATAGTAAACTTACTGTAAAAAGCCATATAAGACTTTCAAAGGACATGTATAGTGTGTTTGATTTTACATCCTCAAACATCAAACTCACATTAATCTCAATTGTATAAAGTAATTTCTATTATTTTTTAACACAAAAAAAAAATCCGCTCTTACATGTATTTTCAAAGTTGGTCCAAACACACTAGCTGTCATAGGTAACAAACATTATTATTTATATATCATATTGTTAGCATTATTATTATGTATACATCATATTGATAATGTAGCCTTTCAAATAAATTATAGTGTACGCTATTGTCCATGTATATTAATAATTTAATTTGTGGTAGATAAAAATGATAGTAATGGAGACAAATTTTAAACTTTAATATTTTTTTTTATTAATATGTGATATTTTGTTTGTAATATTATAAATAATTTAATATATTTTCAATAAGAAAAAAAAGCACTAGGAATAAGATAAATCATTTTTTCTTTAGCACGGAATCTACCAGGTAAGAGTGGGGGAGGAGAAGCACAAGAGAAAGTTGAATTCATACTCGTAGGTTGTAATTGTAATGGTTACAAAACGACAATGGGAAATAAGGGTAGCCGTACCAGTCTCCGTGATGAGCGACGTGATTAAGAGAAAATGCTTGGGAAAAAGCAAAAGCTTGGTGGTAGTGGCTGGTGTGAAGTGCATGTCCTTTTGCCAAAATGCAAATTTGGTTGGTCAAAAGTGAGTCCATCTAGAATTAGGGTTCCTTAACGGCCCCACCCCCACCTTACAACCATTACCTTCCACTCTAACAATAATATTTCATTTTTCTTTTCCTTTTTTGAATCATGAAATTATCTATCAATATTCTGTTCTAATACACTCATACTCATACATCTATCTATATCTATTCGTATAAAAAAAACTTTATCCCTTTTGATGAAAATGGAATTGACCTTACACCAAGTTGTTGTCGTATAAGAATTGGCTACCTAGACGTCGTTTATTACTTAATTTCCATTTCCTTGTGATTGCAACTTGTTAATTATTAATAGTGAAATGGTCCAGTATTTTCAATGACCAGTTACTATTATTGAAAGCCAAGAAAGAAAAAGGTTAGATAAGGAAGTTTAACTTGCATTTTGGTTTTCTTTACATGGCTCAGCGACCTACCTATACCTATCAACCATAAAATTCTGAAGTAGTTGGTGAATGGGTGATGGTTAGTTGACTTGGATTCAGCTTGAATGGAGAAAATGGAGCATCTTTGTATTGGAGAAATATCACTAATTGTGGGATGTCCTGCTTTGAAATGGGCACCAAAAATATATATAATTAATCACATTCAAGTTCTCTTTATCGTACAATCCAAATTGCATTTCATAAACCAAATTTTAAATCGTTATCTAAATGGGAATCTGGTTTAGTTTTTATTATAGGCATTACATAGTCATTGCTATCAAGGGTCGTAAGTAATTTTTGGTCAATAATAAAATCTACGTGATAAATCATGATTACACATGTGAAAAATATTTGGTTTCATGTATAACATGTATATATTTTAAAAAATATATACCATATATATATATATATAACCTCGTTGCTGCTTTATATTTTTCTTGTTTTAAAGCCTATGTAATGTTAAACACAAAAGTCCAATAATATTTTTATTTTGGGCAATGCAGTATCTATGACTTAACCTCTGGTTTCCACCACATGCATGACACGTTGAAGAAACATTTTGTGTTTATTATTCACACCTTTCCGTGGATTGATTGGATGAACTATGCTTTCAATGGCCAAGTAGGCGAAAACTGTATTATTGGCTGGCCTGAAGTTTTGTGAAAGATACATATTATCATATGATTAAGATACATATACAAATGCTAAAAAATTGTTGTCTGGGTATTGACAAATCATAATGATACCGTAAATTTAAGTATGTACACACCCAAGTGATAGTATGAAAAGAGAAGAATAACATTCTATATAAGTAGAGATAGGACGCATATTAAAGGCATGGATTTTAATTTTTTTCATTATCTAGTTTCCCTCTCTGTTTTTTCTTTAAGTTGAGCGTAGGAATTTTTTCTTCTTGTAAATAAATATACCCTCTTTTTGGGAAAGCAAAACTTACCGAAGCAATAAGAGAAATAAGTAATTGCCAGGATTAAGGTCACATAACCTACATAGTTGAAAATAATCATTCTGTTAGTCTCTTTAAAATCCACCGATTATAATAAGAATATTATTAGGAGAAATGTTTGTTACGAAAAAATATTCTACATACCAAGCTATGTAAGAAGGCTATTCCGTGATTTCTGTTAAGCTAACAATTTGAATTTTTGTTGCACAATAGTATAATTGTATTTTTAGATGGTTTATAAAATGTGTTTAATTTTTATATACTATCAGTTCAAAAAATTTACGTTATCAACCAACAAAAAAAATTATTAATATGACTTTTAAAATATTCATTTTAAAAACCAACAAACTTATATAACAACTTAGAATTAAATAATAATATACAAATACTGTAAAAATAATATATAAACTCTCTACATTGTGAATCCATAAATTATTTACTGTTATAAAATATATCTACATCATACATATATATATATATATATATATATATATATCATCTCACCCTTCAATTTTATTTTAATTTTTCTAAATTCTGGTCAAGTGTAGCACAACTCCTTCTCATGAATATTGAAATATCGTAATCTTTCTCTTTCAATAGCCCTCTATAACTGACCAAATTAAGTTTTCCTTTCAATATAATATATGTGGAAAAAGTTCCACAATAACTAGATATTTTGTTTTTCTTTGATGATAAAATAAAAGGCATCATTAGCCTTCGTTCAAATTTATGTGTTAATTTGGTGGGTTTTTTTGGAAATCTAAATGGGAACCATTTAAGAGAAATTTTATTGGTGTTTTTTTAATTACTGTATTATAAATTCTTTTATACTTAAAATATTTACTAAATTTACCGTTTAGTGTTTACTTTTTTTTTTTATAACATAAAGTAAGATTTTATTTTTTTTATAGATTATATAGTTATCCTCTATTGAAGTCAATTAATTTTGCTCGAATTTGATAGAACTAATATGAATGATACTTATTTTTATAAATATTTAATTATTACGAATGACAATTTTTTTTATAAATATTTAACATAATTATTTACTTAAAATTTAAACTTAAAATTATTAATTAAGATAAAATAATCCTACAATAGTTGATGAATGTGCAAGACGAATTTTTCTTTTTCTCTTTGCTTTTTTTTTTTTGAAATTTTTTATATTATATTACTTATTTTAATCATTATAATATTTATTTTTTTATTTTTTTATTTTAATATTATACTTAAAATAATTAATTAGTATAACAATACTAATATAAGATGGTATTTAAAAAGATGCAACAATATGACCACACTAATCAATATGATGAATTAAAATATAGCCTCCACTTAAATGTATGTTATCTATATTTTATTGTAAACTTAATTAGAAACATTTTAAGATATAGGATAAATAGTGGAACGTAAAATATGAAAAAATTAAAATAACTTATCTTTAACTAAAAAATAAGAGCATTCAAAACCAATTAAAAAAATTAAAATGATGATATCTAAAAATATATTTTTGATAAATTAAAATCAAAATTCATACAAAATATCATATAAATATGTTCATTTAAAACATTTTATATTTATTGATCATTTTAATAGATAATTTTATTAAACATTTATAATTTAATAAATTAACTTAAGAACTTTCAGTAATATTTTGTAACTATAAATCAGTTTTTTAGTTTTTAATTAATTTTTCAACATTATTAATTACCTTTATCATACATAGCTTAAATGATGATAAAAAATTAGACTTTCAATATATTACAATTAAATTATAAAAGAAATAGAATAATGTAATAAAATGAGGGATATAATAAAAAATAAAAATAAAAAATATTAAATAAAAAGTCAGTGACTATAACATTTTGTGCTAGAAAAACTATTTTCATTCATTCACTTTTCTTTTTTTGTGTCTCTATTATATTTTCTTTTTGAGAGAAAAAAATTATGTACAGAGCATATAATTTTTTATACTGTTATTTAATGATAAGTTGCTATATATAATGAATTTGTAGATTTTAGTAATAACCATTTTAGAACTCCCACCAAAATGGATTTCAAATTTGTTTGAGTTTATTAAATTCTTTTCCTTTTATCTTTCTTTTATGTTAAATAACACAAAAAGGTGTGCATTGATATTGATATAAATAATCTAAGCTAGGTATATATATATATTATATTAGAATAAAAAACTGTCTAAAAAATATTAAGAGTAAAATAAAGAAGATATTAATGGATAGATGTGATGTTGTGTCATTTTAAAGCGCATGCCGAGGTTGGTGATGTTTTGAAGATGTCTCTCATCATGGATGTGCACTGATTAAAGTATTCCAAAATGATGATGCTCGTTGGTCACTGACTTGGTGGAGAGTGGAGGAGAATACTAATATAAAAACCCTTTGTTTTGACCATTGCTAACGCCAGCATCTCCACTTATTTCACTTCCCTCCATGGTTAGGGGTTATCACTAACAGTCCAGTTAAATCATTATTTTTTTTTTAAATTATTATATTTAAAATAAAAACTCTTAAAAATTGTAAAAACAAACTTCTTAATCTAAATTCTGTTCTTTTAGATATTTATCATATTTGTTAATAATTCCTTTATGCCTTACATCAGCAGTTTCACAAGACCCAAAACGATTCGCCGTTTGATTTCTGAATCGAGGATCAATATCACCTGACCAGTTTTCGTCGTTTTCTCGCTGTCTCCTTCCCATGCCCCAATCCAATTCCTTACGATCCCTACATAGATCCATACTCAAACAATGAGCCACTGGAATAAGCTGGCCGTTAATTATTTTTTTTTATTGACTAAAATTTATTAAAAATTATCAATTTTAATAAAATTTATTTTTTTATTATTAACTTTTTCTTATAATTTAAAAATAAAATTTATTAAAATTAATAATTTTTAATCAATTATAATAAATAAAAAAATATTAAATAAACTGTAAAGACATTCCTAAATTTAATAAGCATACATTTTTTAGACAATAAGTATTTTTTATATGACATGATAATTCTATTCAATTCACATAAGATAATTATAATTAATAAATTTTTTATTCTAAATATTTACTGTAACAACACATTTAAGATATAAATAAATTCGAGACTGATAATTTCTTTTTTGGGTGAATGAGAAACTGATAATTGAATTGAAACATATTTGCACAAAATTGATTCATAAAGCATATATTACTGGAATTTTGTAGTGCTAGTTATTAATATAATTTTTAAAATAGTTATTATAAAAATTATATTTTAATTTTAATATATTGTTAATATAAAGGTTTTATATTGTGAAATATTGAAAAATTACGGTTAATATAATTTTATAAGTAACTATAGTAAAAATTAATAAATTTATTTTATATAACCATTTATAATTAAATAACGTTACAAGATTTTTTATAATATTAATACATATATTATTTTTGTCTAAGTTAAAAAATATAACTTAGATATTAGAAAAAAAATTATATGTATTGTTTTTTCAAATTCAATAATTAATTTAGAAAAAACGGTTCTCAAATTACTTAAATTTTAATTTAACAATAATAAAGAAAAAACAGCAAGAAAGTTTAAGTAGATGAAATTGTGGTGGTGTGAGAAGCAATCTAGCGCAACAGTGTGTATGCACCATAGTTTACTGGTCTCGCGGCAACATTGTCGAACCCGTTGCTTATGACACACCTCTCTCCCTTTTTCTCTCTCATTTTAACAAACAAAAATTCTTCAAAATTCTAATCACTTGTATTGAGTGTTCTCCATTCACAATTGGGGAACAAACAAAGATACTCACTCTCACTCTCACTCTCACTCTCACTCCTCGCGTGTGGCAAAGTCGTAAAAATGGAGCGGAAGCAAGGGTTCTTTGCGGCGCTGAAAGAGGAGGTGGTTCGTGGCCTGTCGCCGGCGCGGTCACGCGCCAAGAGCCCAGCGAGGAGCGCATCGCCGATGTCCTCACTGCTCCGGCGGCGCAGGAAGCAGCACGCGCCGCCGCCGGAACTCTTCATTGCGAGATCGGGAAGCCTGAGACCTGCGGAGGCACTCTCGCCGCTCAAGGAAGGACCCGACGGAACCGACGGCCAGGACTCCACGCGCGGCGAAGGAAGGTGGGGCCAGTGGATGAAAGGACCACTCGCGAGAGCACCCTCTGTTTCCTCGTCCTCCTCGTCCTCTTCCTCTTGCAAAAAGTCCGATCTGAGGTTACTGCTTGGCGTGTTGGGCGCACCACTCGCCCCTGTGCACGTGTGCACCACGGACCCCTTCCCTCACCTCAGCATCAAAGACATCCCCATTGTTAGTCTCTCTTTTCACTTCATATTAAACATCATGTTTCTCATTTTGTTATATTTACAGATCAAATAGGTCTTAGTTCTTAATTTGTTCCATTTCTCTTAAATTTTCTTAATTTTAAGTTCTGCTGTCCAAGATCAGTAAATATTGTATAATGTTAAGTAGTTTTGTGTTAGGGGGTCAATGTTAGATCACATTTTGGAAAATTGAATGGAAAATGTATGTGAATGAGTATCACTGTTGATCCTGTGATGGTTGCTCTTAAGATAAGGTGGTTTTGTCTGTTACAGGAGACTTCTTCTGCTCAGTACATATTGCAGCAGTACATTGCTGCTTCTGGAGGGCAGAGGCTTCAGAATTCAATTAACAATGCGTATGCCATGGGGAAGGTGAGGATGATAGCCTCCGAGTTTGAGACGGCGAACAAGGTCACACGCAGTCGGAACTCCTCTAAGGCTGCAGAATCCGGTGGGTTTGTCTTGTGGCAGATGAACCCGGACATGTGGTATGTTGAGCTTGCTCTTGGTGGCAGCAAGGTTCATGCGGGTTGTAATGGGAGATTAGTGTGGCGGCACACGCCCTGGCTAGGTGCTCATGCGGCCAAAGGCCCGGTTAGGCCTTTGCGACGTGCCCTTCAGGTGAATTTACCTGCCTCGTTACTTACATGTATGGCTGTAACTGTTGTATACTAGGTTTCTGTTTGGATAAATTTCTTTTTAGTACTTACAGGAGAAGATAATAAGAACGTAAAGTGAATTGAGCTTATTGTAGAACCTAAAATTAACTTGTGCACTTAACTTTTATAGAAGTTTTCTTATCTAACTTCTGACAAACTGAAGTGCATAAGTTGATTTTAGTTTAAGAGAAGTTCAGTTCATTTTGCCGTTTTATTTTCTTCTCCTTATGGGTGCTTATGGAGAAGTTTATTCAAACAGGGTTCAGGTTTGTGTACATTTCTGACACCTTTTGTGTCTACAGGGTCTTGATCCAAGAACAACTGCAAGCATGTTTATCAATGCAAGATGCATTGGGGAGAAGAAGATAAATGAGGAGGACTGTTTCATCCTCAAGCTTTGCGCAGACCCCTCAACATTAAAAGCCAGGAGTGAAGGTCCAGCAGAGATCATAAGGCATGTTTTGTTTGGATACTTCAGCCAGAAAACCGGACTTCTTGTTCACTTGGAGGACTCCCATTTGACACGCATTCAGAACAACGGTGGTGACGCAGTATATTGGGAGACCACGATAAATTCGTTTCTTGACGATTACAGGCCTGTTGAAGGGATAATGATTGCTCACTCAGGTCGTTCTGTGGTGACGCTTTTCAGGTTTGGGGAAACCGCAATGAGCCACACTAAAACCAGGATGGAAGAAGCTTGGACGATTGAGGAAGTTGCGTTCAATGTCCCTGGCCTTTCCCTGGACTGTTTCATTCCTCCATCTGAGCTAAGGTTTGCTTCTATGAGTGAAGCTTGTGAGCTTCCCCAAGGTCAGAGGGTGAAGACTGCTGTGGCAGCAGCTGCATACCATGCAAAAGTTGCTCAACTACAAAAATCACACGAAAGCAACACGAATAACATTAACTGGACAGTGGATGTTTAGCTAAGAGGATGTTTGTGGATTAGCCTAGGCGTCTAGTTTTTATACCTTTTGTGGACTATCTGACAAATTACTGCAGCTAAATGGTAAGATTGCAGCAGGGTTGTCAAGAGTTTTCTGCTGTGGGTCATTGCCTCATCAAATTTGTAAATAGAAATGATCAGTTATGGATCCTAAAAAGTGAACTTATATACTCTGGGTTTTTGGTGGATGATTATGTGCATCAAGGTTTGTTTTTCCCACTTGCTTTCCATAATGAAATTGGGAATCTGCTGATCATTTTATAAGCTATAATTCCTGTAGAGTTTTTTTCCTGTGAAAGCATTAACCATAATGCTTGGAGATCACAGTTATAACCTTGATTTCGTCACTGAAGTTTTGGCTTTGAGTTTCAAGGACCAGCACTTTGTCAGATTTAATATTGATATTATTGGTGGTATCTGTAAGGAAAATTCTTCCATCTTTGAAGGAAAAAATCTAGGATTGAACCTTAAATGTGTTTAGTGCTGGTTTTAATTATGAATTGTAATCCAAATAGCCAGAGTAATTAGAAGCTAAATTATTCTTAGATTTACGATTTTTTGCTTTTTAAAGATTTTTAAGGACAATTTATCACAAGTCTGGATCAATATTTAATTGTAACTGTTAGAAATATGTCAAGATTTCTCATATTATTCGAGCTGTTTCTTTCTATTTGGAAAAGAAAACTTTTATCTTCTCTTTGGATGACTTGCATTTCTCATGTAATTTGGTAGAATGATTAGTCTTGGTCCCTTGTGTGCTGCTAACTAAGAATTGTGAATCATGAATGCCTTGGATAAGCTTGAGATGTTCACACATCGCTTTCGGCATCTTTGCATTCGGAGATAATTTTTCGTTGATTTGGGTGGTTTATTCCACATCTGCTTTTCTCATAGAAACCTTTTGGGAAATTTATATTCTTGAACATGGTTTTTCCTTGTTGGATGTAATTTATTAGGACTCGTCAAATTTTGAGTGCAATCCCTTGTTTATTAAGTGTTTGGGAAGTAAGTCTTTTCGAAGGGGAGAGTATATTTTTCATTTCAAATAAATGTTCTAATTTGATTTTTTAAAATAAAAGAAATAAAATGACAAATTGACATAAATTTCATGCCTTAACCTTTTATTTTATAATTTGCAATTCTTTAAATTTAAAAATAATATGATTTTTTTAGTTTCATACTCAGAGAGTCAAAGTTTTATGATGATTTTGTGGGTCCCAGGAAATTTAGAATATAGTTCAATTTGAGGAGTGCTAAAAATATTTGTGAACATTTTTCATCTTTAATCACTCAATAGACTTCGAAGCTGACAAAGTGCAGTCAGAAGATTCTATTGGTAATCTGTAACATTAGTTGGTTGAGCTGTGCGTGTTGAAGATTAGGTTTTTACAAGTAGGCTACCACAAAGTCCTCTTTGAGGCAGACCTTCTATTCTCCTAATCTCTTTATTATAAAGTACAGTCCCTTACTCCGAGCAAAAGGAGTAGTGCATTTATGCCGTCTCCTTTTTCATCCCTTTCTTGGATCGTAGCTTTGGAAGGTTATTAATGTTTTCTAGAGATTTTAAATGTCAGTAACACACTGTATTCTCTTTTGAATATACTCTTTTTTTCATTAGGTTAAATTTATGTGAGTCTTGTTAATTATGCAAGTCTCAATTTTTTATTTGACGAGTCCAATTATTGAACTATTGGACTTATATTAATTTTAATTGATTAAAAATAGTCTTAAAAAAGAAAGTGTAAGAACATATAATTTATACTTTTCATTTAATGAATTCCCAATTCAAATATTAAAAAAATCAATAATGCTAGCAAGCATGCGAAGACATTTCTAATAAATGCTTTTGAATGTATCTTTATATGTATGTACTAATATGTTGATTTCCAACTCGTCAAAAACAGCATTGAGCTTAGAACAAGTTAGAGTATCTCTAGTACAACTGTTTGTTTTGATTTTTAAAGTTAATCAACAATGTTTAACTTGAGAATATCACTAGAGCCAGTGAGTTTGAGTTCTTATAGAAGAAAGGTTGCTTGAGCAAGAAGATACTACAAGCAATGTTATTTAACCTTAAAAAAACGATGCGATTAAGAGGAGTTTAGGGGGGTTGTGATGTGTCAATGAAAGAGGAAAGAAGAATAAACTAATTTCGAGGTATTATGATGTTGGAGAGAAAGGAATGAGGAAGAAATTAATTTGGGGATGCAGTGATGTGAGTGAAAGAGTGAAAAGGAAACCCATTTTTGAGGTACAGGGGGAGGATGTCCAGTGGTGGTGAGAAAATAGGGGGGTTTATGCATAAAAAGAGATATAAAATATAACTTATTAAAAATGAGTTAAAGCTAAATTAAAATTTTAACCTCTTATTCATTTTAAGTTTTACTTTGTTCCTTAAGTTTAAAAATTTTATTTTTATTTTTTTAGTGTTTTTGTTAGATTAAATTGATCTTTTTATTAGTTTTAAAAACGATTTTAATTTTGATTAAATTGACATCTTTCATAATTTATCATATCTTATCAATTAATTAAATTAATATAAAAAATAGACGAAATTAATTTATTATTATTAAAAAAGTTTAAAAGATTAAAATGAAACTTTTTAAATATAAATGACTAAATTGAAACTTAAATATAAATAAAGGTTTGACCAATAATTGAAAAACTTTGTTGGGTTGTAACATTAAAATAAAAATTAGTGAAAGTTTATAATTACAAGGGTCAATATAACAGAGGAAACAATTAAACTACAGTAGAGATACAAAAATGCATTGGATTAGAGGAAACATATTGTTCAATTCACACTATAACCAATGTATCAATATAAGAGAGCATCCACTATAGTCTGAATGGAAGAAGAAAGCAAAAGGGGAAAAGAGATATAGTCGAGAAGAAAAATTACACAATACATGATGCCTCTTTTACTTTTCTTGTTTCATTCCTTCTCCTTATTTGTATAGTCGCATTCTTTCACTGACCCACTGAATCCTCTAAAATTTTGTTAGGCTTCCTCATTCTGTTACTCCTACGTCTATCAATATCATGCCATCTGTTCCCATTTCCACCTCAGTAGTGCCACTAATTGACTCATCCACGTCAGCCACCTCTCATTCATCACTGTGTCCTTAAATTCTACTATGTACCAACAATGTCCCTTAAAAAGGAATCAATAAATTGAATTTTTGTATTGAAGAATCTTCTAGAATGTTATTGCGAGTGTTATAGTAAAAGGGTCTAGTTAGGGAAAAAAATCCCCAGCCTACTCATCTAATTGCCAAGTCTAATTTTACTTCTTTTTCAGGCAAACTATATTCAAAATTCATATTGTGGGTAGAGAAGAATATTTCCTTAATGAAAATAAGAGGCAATAAATTGTGCTGATCAACCAAGATTAATAAGTAATTAAGGAGTATAACAAATATTCAAATTAAGAATAGAATGCAACAGAGGAAACTAGATAAGTATGCTTTGATCCGTTGAGAAGGGGAGACAATGAGAAAAGGTAAATATTCCAATGAGATATCTGTTATAAATTAGTTCAAATTGATAAAGATGTGGACTTTTATCCTTTTTTAAGGTCATGTGTTGGCAAGAAGTGTTCATTATGGTTTGGTTAATTGACCAGTTTTATTTTAGAAAATAAATGTCTCTTTTTTCCTCTTTTAATTACAGATAGGACTAATTTCTGTTTTCTTTTCAGTTGTTGGTAGTGTTTGTTTCAAAATTCAAATCTCTTGAATATAAAGGTCTCCCGAACTGTAAAAAACTTCTCACGAAATATATAATATGTCAGTAATTAAAATTTTCAAGTATTTTCTATTTCTTTCGTTTTGTATATACTAATATCGTATGTGGAACGAAAAATGTGCTTAAAAAATATTCTGCGTTACGAACACAAAAAAATAAAACGATTATATTTGTGTTTGATAAAAAAAATAAAATTATTTGTCATTTAAAAATTTAAAAGAGAAAAGCATAGAACGTGAACATCAAAGAAATAACTGTGTTCATGAACTTCATCGTTTTCTTCTGGTATTTGAATTTGTCTCCATTACTAGAATCATGGTTCATTGCCGCCCCCGTAGGTGATATGAAAGCAAAGAAAGGTCTTTCATGTTAATAACATCTTTCGGCCGTACAACATGCGTTGAAAAATACACGAGACATCAAGTTTCCACTTTATTAATGGTTTGGACTTTAGAAAACTTTTCCATTAAAAACAGTCTTTTCAGTGGACAATCATAAGACAAAAAAGAGAGACACCGTTAGAGTAATAATACATTAACATCTCTCCTTTTTATTATATCATATCATTTACTATATATATATATTTTTCTCTTATTTTTCTTTAGGTTGATCAAATAGAAAGATTATAAAAGTCTACCTATTTTTGAGGTGGTGAAATGAAGAGATAGGAAGAAAAAAATATAGAAAGAGAAATTAATAGACATAATAATTATGTAATAGAAATGAGAAAAAATAGATGTGTATAAAAATTCAATAAGAAATGAGTGTGTACCATGATTTTGTACATAGAAATAAACATAAGAAATAAAAAAAGTAAGAAAGTGAAAAAAAATAATATAACACTCATTTTATTAAATTTAGAAATAATCTTTGAAAATCTTCAAAATTTATAAAAAATATTTTGAATATTAATTTTTTATTATTTATACGTATAATATCAAAGTCATTTTAAAATAATTATATTTATCATCTAATATTAATTTCCTATTATTTATATTGTATTACATGTTATTTTTTTATTTTAATTAATATTATCATAATTATTTATTAATTTAATTTTTACTTATTCAAGATGTTCCAAATAACATGTAATAGAACGAGAAATAACATAAATAAAGTATAAGAAAATTAATAAAAACTAAATTGTATACATGTGTAATATATAGATAAATTTTGAAGAGTAAATTTGTTATAAATATACATAAATATTTAACATATTTCTTAATTTATTTTTTTATTAAAAATAATATGAAATTAATTAAATTTTATACAAAAACAAAATCAATTAACACTTATTTTTCTTAATAAAATAAATATTTCACTTTAAGATTCGTATGTAACTGATTTAAGGTAATTTGATTGACACAAAAAGTATAAATTCGTTTATACATTTATAAACTATTTTGTATCATTAATTCAATTAAAAGGTCTAATGATTTATAATGTTTAATAATTAATATTAATGAATTAATTAATAATTTAATAATTATGAAATAATTAACACTATAATCTTTAAGTGGGAGGAGTATTAAATTAAATTATTATTATTATTATAGTTATCAAATTAATAATAATATTATTTTGATAAAAAATTATAAAATAAGTAATTATCTTTAAAAAATATTGTTATTATTATTATTATTTCAATATTTAATATGTGATGTCACTTAAATAACATAAATAAATTATCAACCAATTGGTAATCTAATAACACATTGATAGAAAAAGTGATAAAGAGACAGAGAACAAAGATTACCATACAATTTTAAGTAATATTTTAAAAAAGTGATAATAGAAAATATTGGTCAAAAAATAAATATTAATAATCTTAAAATCATACGCAATTCTTATGTTAATATTCACATACTGTCTTTTTATCCATCACTTAATTGTTTAATCTAAGCATCCATAATATCAAGGATTCTTTGTAAAACTAAAATCAAATGTCAAATTGATAAAATATGATAAATATATAATATAAAATTAATAAATTAAAATAAATATAATAATATATAAAATAAAATTTATAGCTATATTTAAAAATAAATAAATTTCAATTATCTTTTATTTTTTTAATAATATAGTAAATTAATCTTTTAGTTAGAGAATTTTTTATTGATTTTAGATATTTTTAATAATATAAATAAAAAATTAGCGAAATTATCAATATATGTTTTTATACATACAAAGGTTTAGTCTCTTCATAATTAACCCACATACTATAATATATAAATATATAAATGTGACAATACATATTATTATTATTATTATTATTATTATTATTATTATTATTATTATTATTATTATTATTATTATATACTTAATTTTTATATTAATCTATAT
>JAMLFT010004727.1:0-18944 GCA_026544285.1 Pachyrhizus erosus | reverse complement strand
ATAATTTATGTATTATTTATATTATTATGTAATTATAAATTATCATACATAATAAATGTATTAATCTTTATAATAATGATATTAAATTTTATATTAGTAATTTTTTTTTATTGATTGATGACATAAATTTTTTTACTAACAATTAAACTCATTTTAAAATTCATTCTATTAGCATCTATGTATATTTTTGTTATAATTTAAGGATAAGTAATCTTACATGTGGTTTAAAGAGAGAACAAAGGAAAGAGAATTATAATTTTTTTTTTGTTAAATTCATAATTTTCATCTCTTTTCTTCTTATTTTATTTTTCTTCTAATATTGGACAATTTAAAAAAAACATTTGAATTATACTTTAAAAAAATTTAGATACTTTCTCTGTTAATATTAACAATGATATAATAATATGTATTTTTTATTTTTTCATCACTTCGTTAAATCAAAACAAATAAGGAAGTTTTATTTTTTTCTTTTATTATTTTCAATTAAGATTTATTATTCTTAGAACGGGAAACAAGTTGATTGACCTTGTCTAGTAGACCATGTATATATGTATTAGACATAATCAATTGAAATTAAACATGATAGATAAATACAACAATGACTATGTTACTTATTTTGTTATTTTTATTCAATAGAAATGGAATTTTAAATGATATGGTCACTCTTTACAAAAATAAAATTACTTATATTTTAATGTATATTCGTTTAAAATGATGTTAATATATATGTGCATATAAATATACTTTATATTGTGTTAAATATTTTTTTTTACAATCTATACTTTTTTTAAATTAATGTCAACTATTTCATTCTTTTATGAAATAAAAAATTAATGAATACAAAATGTAATTTAAGTTATTTCTTATTATTAATATCTCTAATTAAAATTATGTGTATATAAAAAAGATTATTCAAACATATATATCTAATATAATCTAAGTTATACACAAATATGAATATATTTATAAAGATATTATTTTTTTAAAGCACATGTTTGAATAGATTAAAATGATATAAGCAATGTGTGAATATAAAATCATTTGAGTATATATCAATACTTATAATTATTTTTTATATTTTTTAAATATTTATATATATGAACCAAAAATATTCATATACAAATTTAATAACATACATTTATATTAAATAAAAAATTATTGACTTACACGTTAAAAATTATTATAATATCAAAACTTTATAAATTGTAATTTTAATATCTGCGTAAAATAAGAGCTATTACACTAGTTCATATGAAAAAACGCACAATTTATTTAGAGATAATGATTATTATATTTCATAAAATAAATAAATGCACTGCCTATTAAAACTGGATGACAATAGATAAATTACTTAGAAACAAGTAATGTATTCGTACATAAATTTTACTTAAAATTTTTTCTCTCAACTAGTATTTTAGTGGATGCACTAAAAAAAAATTATTTATGTATAATTATAGGTATAATAAATAAATATTTTTAAATTTATAAATTATATTGTAATTAAAATTCAAAATAAATAAATAAATTTTAAATATATAAATTATATTAGAGTTTATAAAAAATAATTTAAATGGTAATATAAAATTATTTTTATTTTAGATAAATGAATAAATAAGAAAATCAAATATACTAGGAAAGTAGAATGGGAATAGTTTGATATGATCAAAAGAGATTTTTTTTAGCAAGAGACAGGTGGATGAAATTTATCTCCCAATAAGATATAAGAAAAAAAGTGTTGATAATTAACAAAGTAGGAAAGTGAAGGCTTCACTTTTTAAGTTAAGGATATAATTTATATTATAAAAGTCAAATTGATGAATATAATTAGGATTGACATCAGAGTGGAGGTAGATTTTGTCTCCCTATCACCACTGTTGACTCTTCAAAAAAAAAATTGACTATATCATTTATTCTTGTTAAGGGTAAACTAAAAATGAGAGTTCATCCCCATCATTTACAAAGTTGAGATTCCATGCTCTTGCACCTATCGCAATAGTTGCATCAACACTTCCTTCCCCAAAATGTTACACATTAGGGTTTAAGAATGTAGTTATTCCTTCTACGCTTTTCTTCTTCTTCAATCACAATTGAATGAGAATAAAATATTGAAATGACATTAGATTTCAACAGCCAATGTATGGTTAGTTGAACTCTTCTACATGAACATTTTTGTCATTACAAAATATTAGAAAACAAAAAAACATCCCCCAACTTATACCTTCTCACACTCATTAATGATCATTGAGTAATTTGTCAAAGCTTAAGCAGTGCTTTAAAGAAACATTTACAATGTTATGTGTTATATGTAATTTAATGTTATGTATATGTAAGGATAGATAATCAAATAGATAGATGTAGATACTTTTTAATTTCACTATTAGTGGGACAGATATCAACAAACCTACCTCCAACTTTAACACTCGAGGAAAATCTAACCACAACCTTAGTCAAAGTAGGGAAAACCCATAAAAGTCAAGGCAAGTTCATACAAGTACAAAAATATTTGTCAAGTTTAAATACAGTGTGAAACTTTATTTATAATTATCTTTAAAGTGATAAGAACAAATATTTACTTAGTTAAAAATAAACGACAAATAGTTTATCAACATCCTAATATGATTTTTTTTTCTTTTATGTAGAAACCTCATTTTATTGTAAATATATTTTTTCTTTTGGTCTAGTGTGGGATTAAGGTCCAAGAAAGGATTGGAAAAGTGGTATTTTTAGTTTATAAAGATAAGGTCATACTCTTTTATGCTTAATACATAAAGAGATTATAGATAATGTCTTCGTAGGATGGATTGAGACAAGTTTATTTATTTTCTATTTTATTTAAATTTTGTATAAGTTAATTTATTTGAATTTGAATTCGACAATTAAAACCTAATACACATAACACAAATTTTGGTAAGTTGAATTTATTAATATAACAAATCAACTCTACTATTATATATAATTATATATAGGATGATAATCACCAATCACATGAATCATTTGACACAAATTTGTCTTAATTGCTCTAGTGGCTTTAAGTTCAAACCCTAAGTGCATAACTACATTAAACAATAAGGCTTCTTGTTGTCTACGGTGATTATACTTAACTTAAACAAGATTGTCTCTTATGAATGATACTCATGGTCTCTACTAAGAAACAAAATTAAGGGTAGGCATATGTTTGTTCAAGTTTAAAGGATATTTTAATTTAAACGATCGAGTTACTTGGTTTGGATAAAAATGAATTGTTAACAACTTGAAGTGAAACAAGTATTTAGGTTAGCTTGAGTTAGGTTTATTAACATGATAATTAAAAAACACGAGAAATCTTAAAAAGAATGAAACAAAGTTGATGTATTGCACTTGTATAATTACTAAACATTAAATTTTTTGATAACTTAAAAAAAAAATACAGGGTTAAGTTGGAATCTTGGTGCCTTGACCCAATATTTGAAGTGATCTAAAGTATAACTTGAACTCACTTTAAAAAATGCATTGACTTTAATGTCTTAAACTCAAACTTGTTAAAAATAACTTCAATCAACGTGAGTTAATGGAACATAATAGTCACAAACACCTCTAATTGTACTGAATCAAACCATACTCCATCGTGCTCGTGTTCATTGCTTTATCGCTTAACAACTAACAAGGTAAAAGAAATTAAGATCACTTTTATCCTTCGTTAATTATATATTCATGATTAATTGAATAGGATTTATGACTTATTAAGGCCAATTTTGATATTTTTTTGTCACAAGTAAATAATTGAGTTATCAATATAAATTTTAATCTTTGAATTAATCGGACTCATTAGTAAGATGAATTATGAAAATGGTGGCTCATTTTTTTCACGTTGTCTTCACAAGACTCACTTAATTCATAAGTTAGGTCATAATAATCAGTTTTTAGTTTATTTTAATTTCCTTTCTTGGTGTTAATGTTCTTAATTTTTTTATTTGATTTTTTATTTTGTTATTATTATGAATTATTGTGCTATTGGACTTTTTGCTATTATGTTTTGTATTTTATGTTTTCTTGCATTTTTTAAATTATATGAATTAAGTCATGGGTTAGCCCACCCAATCCATAAATTCATGACAAAGTAAACTAAAATTGTAATTTTTTTACTAACAAAAAAGAAAGTTGAGATGTATTGATGTAGCTTTTTAGCAACTTACGATGAACCAACATAGGTGACTTAAGTTGTCTTACTTTGATAGTTCTTACTTTCATCTTTCCATTTTTCTTAATTATATTTTTCTAAAATTTGAGAAAGAATTAAAGGAGAAATTGGGAAATTTCATTAATCATTTCTAAATTTTATTTTAACCAGAGTTAAAATCCATCTTTATATATTTCATTTATTTTGTAAGACAAAAGAAAATGAAAAAGGATAAATAGAAAAAAAAAAATTGCTAATGATGAGAGAAACAAATTTCTAGCACATCAGTTAAAATAAGATGATTAGTCCCTTAAAAGAACTACCAAAGAACAATCATAGATTCCTATAACCTTGCACCTTCAGCACAATATTTTCATTTCTTAAAGGTACAAAGCAATTGTAAATTCCACACCTTAGCCAAATAATATTTTAATTATTGTTATTTTATTAGCAAGATGATGGTTATAAAGTATTTGAGTATCCTTCGTCATAAGTTGGATAATATTTATAGTGTTTGAGTAACAAGTCATCAAGTTATAACCAAAATCTTAGCAAACTCTAATATCATGAAAAAAGGACCATAATTTTCACATATAATATATTTGACAACTTAATACTATCAAAGTAATACAAAAGAAAAAGACCTATATGATTTTTTACTAATTTTCCTTCTCAATCCTATCTTATTTGAGGTTGGAGATTATATTACTATTAACATTTAATATTTTACAATGACGATAAATTTAGGATGAGATAATTTATTTTTAAAAAATAAAAATTAATAATAATTACTATCACACATATAAAGATAATGATATAAATATTAAAATCATAAAACTTGTATAATACTTGTGAAGAAAAAGACAGATTTAGAGTAATAATAATTAAGATATAGATAAAATGTAACTAAAGATATTTTGCACATGAAATTATTTTTAAAACACTTTTAGGTGTGGATAAAATATCTAGGTTAATTATGATAATTTTTTTTTTTATTATTTTGTTTCTTTTTCTTTCAGTAGAGTGCTCGCTTCGCATGCGAGAGGCACGTGGTTCGATTCCCCGTGTCTCCACTTTTTTTATTTACATTGCAGTAAAGCCTTAAAAGCAATATCTACCTTACCAAAAATAAAGACATGTCAACAATATTTTTCTCTTGACTACATTTGAGTTCAGAAGAATTGTGTATTGAAATTCATAAAAGGTTTTTTTAACTTTTATCTAAATATAATCTTAATTAAAATAAAAAATAATTTTATACATTATAAATATATTATATTTACAAATAATTATAAATAAAATTCAATATGTTTACTGGAATAATTATTTTTATCATAAATACTAATGTATGATTATATAATAATGCAAACAACATTTTTATTGTTACTGAAATTTAAAATGTGCACAATCGTGGCGATAAATTATTACAGCTCAACCAACTTAATTTATAAGTCATTTAAAATAAAGGTTGAATTGAAATTTTTAACTCATTTTAAAAATGAGTTAAACTCAATCCTGTGATAAGTTAAAATGAAATTGATTTAGTTAGATTAATCAATTTTATCATTCTTACTTCCAAACACCCCATATTAATTTTAAAATTAAAACGTATTTTTTTCATGAAAAACGAATCTAATCCTCTAGACTACATACAATATAAGTTGTTCAGAAGTATTTTTGCTTTAATTAATATTTAAAGAAGGACTATTTTGTAAGAAAACCTCAAAAGGTTATAAAAATAATTATTAATATAAAATAAATTAATCAAAATATATTGTGATCGGTAAAACAAGTGAGCAAATTGTTATTAGTACAAAATCCTTTCCTATCTAAGAAATGTTAATAATATATTTTCTATTGTATTGTCCAATATTAATCGAAATTTATTGAAATGTATAAAATTATGAGTAAATTTCATTTGAAAAAGAAATAAGAAAAATTGCGAGTCAATAGTAAATAATATATTCAATAATTTGTTATAATATATTTTCTTGAACACAATCTTTATTAATTATTAAAATTTATTAAAAATTACATATTTTTATAAGTTTAATTTTTATTTAACAAGTTTCACTTATAATCTTGTAATTTTCATTTTAAAAAAAATCAATTATTCATAAAAAATGTTTTAATTTTTTTTGCTAATACCCTCCTATCGGCAATGATCCACCGTACTAAGCCAAATAAATTAAAAAATGTTTATCTTTTATATAAAATTAAAAATATTATTTTTATTATATCTTTATTATGTTTAATTATTAAATACTTTATACACTTATCACAAATCAAGAGAAAAAAAAAAGTACCATGCGTAAAATAAAAAATAATTTTAACATAAAGAAGGTTATTATACTTTATAAGTTAATAGATAGAAAAAGAATGAAAATACTCAACATGGACTGCCATTTAAATTATAGTTAATGAATTTCTGAATCAAACAAAAAATGACATGTTAAAAAATAACCCACATTACAAGCATACCAGGGGTTCTTTGAAACACTCCAAGGGACATACATGGCTTAGACACTACCGAAACAAGTAGAGAGATAGCATAGGGAATCAGGGGAATAGGGAATAGGGAATGGAGAATAGGGAATAGGGAATAGGGATTAGGGATTAGAGATTAGAGATTAGAGAAGGGAGGGCAATGTGTAGCCACGGGCAGAAAGAGAAGGGAGGAGTGTTACCGAAGAGAATAATTCTGGTGCGTCACGGGGAGTCGCAGGGGAACCTGGAGCCGGCCGCATATGACACCACTCCTGACCCAAAGATCCAGTTGACGCCTCAGGGCATTGCACAGGCACGCCTCGCTGGGACCCGCATGAGCCACCTCATCGCTTCCCGTGCTTCTCCCAATTGGCGAGTCTACTTCTACGTCTCCCCTTACGTCCGCACCCGATCCACTCTCCGGGAGATTGGTCGCTCCTTCTCCAAGAAACGCGTAATTGGGGTCAGGGAAGAGTGCCGCATTCGGGAGCAGGACTTCGGCAATTTCCAAGTGCAGGAGTGCATGGACGTCATCAAGGAGACTCGCCAACGCTTCGGAAGATTCTTCTATCGCTTCCCCGAGGGAGAATCCGCCGCCGATGTTTTCGATCGTGTTTCCAGTACACTCTCTCTCTCTTTCTCCGCAAACCATTTATTCATCCATCTATCGCCTTTCTACTAGATCTCATCTCCATTTTATAGATCCAAACAATGTGACAAAGGATTTGACTAAATTTATTTGGATGTTTTGTTTTGTTTTGTTTTGTTTTTGTTTTGTATTACAGGTTTCCTTGAATCTCTGTGGAGGGACGTTGACCATAACAGGCTTAACCACGATCCTTCTGATGATCTGAATTTGATAATTGTGTCACATGGACTGGCGTCTCGTGTTTTCCTTATGAAGTGGTTCAAGTGGACGGTTGAACAGTTTGAGCTTCTGAACAATTTTGGAAACGGTGAGTTCCGCGTTATCCAGATGGGGAGTGGTGGAGAGTACAGCTTGGCAGTTCATCACACCGATGAAGAACTTATTCAATGGGGGCTCTCTCCTGATATGGTGGCTGATCAGAAACGGCGAGCACATGCCAGTAAGGGTGACTGGAATGATAATTCTTGCTGGTACCTTGATGCTTTTTTTGATCATCTTCCTGATTCTGATGATGACAATGTGGACAAACACGAGTCCTGTCCTACTGCGTGTCTCGATTCTAATCCCAAACGCACCTAAATTCACAAATTCACTTCAAAGCTAGTTAATAACGCAGAAGCAACACCGACTTGCTTCGGATTGATACTGTGCCTAGTTAGCTTCTGGGTTTGGGATTCATAGTTAAACATTTACTACAACAGTAGGTTTTTCTTTTTTCCTTCCTTTCTTTTTTGGATAAAACAAATTTTCATTTCCATAACAGAGGAAAGTAAAGAAGGAAAAGGATAAGCTGATAAAAGGATGTTCCTAGCTGGTTAGCTGCTCTAATCATCATTCATCATCATAAGGTTGATATTCAATTTTATTGAATCATTGCTTTTTGTGATGCATAACGCATGCATCCTGTACTATACATTGTGGCAGAATTTTCTTTCCTTCATGTTTGTGAATACTGGAGTTCATTCCAATGTGTTTCTCGAGTTTGTACTCAATTAGTGATCCTTGATGTTTGTGAATATTGGACTTCATTCCAGATCGCTCGATGTGAAAATTTCTTCTGAATTTCTACTATTTTTTATGTTGAATATATTCTAGAAAATATGCAGAAGCAGAAAATGGCTGGTGGACACTAAGAAGCTATTTGACAAAAATAAAAAATAAAAATGAGAGGATTGTAAGTATAACAGGCGATGTATCGTGAGAGTAAGAGACAAAAAAGCTATATAAGTGAGTCTTGCACGACAGTAACACTACCATTTCATGTAACGGCTTTTACACTATTTATTGGTCACTTAATTCAATTTATTTTTAAATAAATTACAGTAGCATCTTTTAATTTTTTTTAATTACGCACAATACTTTTTGTTTAACATTTACCAAGAAGTGTTGTTGTAACCTTTTTAAACATTAAAAAAGGTTTAAGAAAAATTAAATTTTTTTTTGAAAAAGTTCAAGAATACATGAATAATTTTCTCTTTATTTAAATATGTCTTTTCCTATTCATGAATTATGTGTACAAAACTATCCTAATTTAGTAAATTATTTTTTATATTATGATAAAAAGTTAGTATTTTCTTTCTATAACTATTAACGTTTTAGTCTTTTTATATTCTAAAAAACTGGTGTTTTAAAATTCAAAGTCTAATTAATTTTTTTTATTTAGTATCTTATTACTAGTGGTATAAGCATTAAGCATTAATTTTTTTAATCTGTGTATTAAATTTAAACATCAATTGTTATTGAAAGGAAGTAGTATTTTTTGTAATATTAAAACTTTAATTCTATCAATACAAGGCCCAAGTAGAATTCATAGAATTGCGGAGTCTCCTTGCATCCTATGAGGAAAAGCAACCAAAGAGTAATTTGGAAAGAGAGAAAAAAAAAAAAAAAAAAAAAAATAAGATCTCTCACTTAAAATCTCGCATCTTTCATTAGGTTTAAGTTGACTAAAAATTTGAACATTCAACTCACAACTACCAGAAATCCCCAAATTCAAGCGTAATCTCGAATTCGATTTTGTTTCGCTTCTCACATCCATGAATTAGAAATGAAGCCTTTGAATCTACAAGAACAAGTGATGAGTGCAGAAAATGAAATAAAAAACAACAGGAACAATTTGAGGGAAGAAACACTCCAAATCGAATGCAGAAAATGAAATTGAAAAAATCAGGACCATATCTAAGGGAAGAAACCCCATGACTCGAACAAAGGCGAAAGATTTGGTGCGAGTTCAAGTTTGGACATTGAGAGATGGGAAGACTAGACGGTGAGAGAGAAGGAAGAGCAATCAAAGACTAGTTCCAAAAGAGAGAGAGAGAGAGAAAAAAAATAAAAAAAATACATTAGTCATTGATTTTAAAATCATTAAATCTAATGAATAAAAATCACTTGTTGATAGTAAGAGACATGCTATACTCTTCCATCGTAACCTTTGTTCTTTTTCTTTGATACAAGTAAAATTACTACAGTGAAACTATGATTTGCTTATGAGATTTATTACTTTTGTTTTTATCTATGTAGAAGGATAATATACAAATTGAAGAATATAATTCATATTCTTATTTATATTAAAATTATTTTTAACTTTTTAATATGATATTCATTATTATTTTTTTCATTCATTAAACTTATTAAAATAATAATTAATATTATTTCAAACATTTTTTTATCAGTAAGAAACATTACACAACAACTAAGTGTGTGTATGCTTTGGATTTTGATACGCAGCTAAAATTTTCACGTCCAAAATGAGAAACGATGCTCTTTCTATATTCTGCTTGATCCAAATCGTCGGTAACAAAGGAATTACCAAACACTATAAGACCTCAGCGTCATAGCCTAACACCGCTAAGGACCTCACAGAACGAAACTGATGGGGGCAAACATGCGGAACGAGTAACTCGTTATCATGATTGAGCTCCAAATTTTGCTATATCCGAACATTCATTGGACTCACACTATACATGAAAATAGAATTTACTTTTAATGAATATATAAGTAAAGTGATGCTAAAGGCAGAAAGTATAACATTTATATAAACAAATTTGGCCGGAGATTCCAAATGGAGCAAGTAAAAATTAATTGCCTCTTCTCTTCACATGTATTGGGGTTGAAAAATATGATGAGCGGTGTTCCATAAATGCTTTTCTTGATGTGGGTGTTCCGATCTACCATTAAATTCGATTCTTAAATCAAATCATTATTAAATTTAAGGTCGTTGTTGGCACAAATTAATTAGTTGTTCAAGTGTTGGTATCTTAAAATAATGAGTGTCGATTATTTGATAGAATAATAAAGAACATCGGACAGATTAGTTGTTTCAATGTTGATGCCTTAAATATTAAAGAATATTTAATGGAATAGTAAATTCTTTTTAATGAATATTTAATTACACGTTCGAGAAAACTATTTTCATCTTAATAAATTCATTTAAGTTGATTTAAATGTATATTTACGCATTTTTTTGTTTCTTTCAAATTTATATATTTTCGATTTTGTTTCAATTAATTATACATGCTTCATTTATCATTTTACGTTTTTTTAAAAAAATTGCAATACATGAGATACAAATTTCATGATTTGTTTTTCGCTCCGAGTTGTTAGTCCATTTCAAGTAGACATGGCATTTGTGAATAACGTTCCATTTGCTTTTGTCTTTATCGTAACACCCTGAAAATTTAGCAGCATCTGCACGTGCACACTAGACATGTGGAAGGTATCTGTGTGGCAACAAAGAATCTCTCTCTCATCTCTAAGTTGAGCCGTTACTAAATTACAGGGCTCGTACATAAGGTTGCTTAATCATGGAGATGATAACACAGTTTGAGGTGATATATGAGTGTTGCTGAGAGTAGTAACCAAACGGGACATAGCATAACCTACCCGATTATATTACACCTTATTGGCTAACCCGATGTTTCAAAATGTCAAGATTACCGTTCTCACCCAATCATTAAAGCAACCTTCTTGATTATCCCAAAGCTGCAACGCAAGCACTCTTTTTCTTTCTCATAAAGCAATTTCTTCCCCCACTCTTCAGCAACAGATTCTCATTTGCAAACCCCATAAAGACATCATCTTTACACTTTACCGGGATCTGGGTCTCCTTTTATTTTTGCCACTCACTTCAAAGAGAGAGAGAGAAATTCTGTGATCTGTGAAACTGAAGTGTTCTTCAATCATTGTGTTTTACAGTCAAATTCAGCGTCTGTGATATCATTTTATAAACATTTTCACTTCTATTAAAGGTGCTCTCTTACAAGTCACATCCTTTATTTATTTCAGCATCCAACAAAGTTTTCTTTACTTGGTCTTCTCAATGACCCAGATCTTCAAATGGCAGTGTGAGTGTTGCATCATTGCATGAGTTATCCAAGAAACATTGTTCAAGTAACTGTTTTTAGTTTGTAATGAGGGTGTGGAGGGTTCATCCACAAGATCAAAAGCTTTGCCCTCATGGTGTTTTGAGATGGGTTTTGGTTTGGATGAGTGTGTGTTTTCTTGTGTTCACGATTGGTCCACCCTCTCGCTCGCAGTTGAAGAAGAGTGCATCTACTAAAATTTCTTGTGCTCCATGTGATTGTTACTGCTCTTCAGCGGAATATCTCCTCGATCCTTTGGGTGAGTTTCTTTTTTTGGTTACTCTGCAGGGTAACAATTTTGGTCTTGAAGTAAACAAAGAAACAATTGATTAGATGTAATGATAAGAAAAAGACAAAAGTAACCCTTGTGTGGGCTTGAAAATGGAAGTGGTATGTGCATAGAGAAGAGTTCTCGCAATTAGTTAGCATTTATTTGTTGCCTGTGCTGCGCTACTCACAATGACCAGTTGCCACATCTGCAACTTGTTGCAGAAGAACTGACTTCTGCACCTTGTAGCCTTCTTTTTTGAAAAATTAAAATAATCAGAAAATCTTACTGGCTTCGTATAAAGAATTAGACAAATGCTTTTCTTTCTTTCTTTCATTTTTTTTAAAATGTACAAAGCCAAAGTTTTCTTATTTCGGTTATTCTATTCATACATAATAGGTTTACAGTGTCAATTGGTTATCTTGAAATCTTTGATCTACGTTTGGTCTTAAAAGGGAAGAAAGGAAGATGGGACATTCAGTTTACCTGACTATGATGACTGTATTAGTTTCCAGTTTTAGCTATCTTTGACATATAATTGAGGAAATTTTTTTCTAAAACTCTTGCATTTACTGCCAAAATAGCTAATCATATTTGCAAAAACTTATCCATCCTCTATATATATAGGTGTGTATAATACTTTGATGAGATGTTTGGTTAGTTGTCCTTGTGCAGCACTAATTAATAATTATGCATCGTGTTCGCCTCCTTTAATACGTTGGATTATTTCTCAACTATGTTTCACTTTTGCAGGACTTGTCAATGGCTCAATTTCCGGTAAGTTTATTTTTTGTTGCAGAGACGTTTCACAAAGTAATCTGCAAAAAGCTATGCTTATATTTTGATGCTTATAAAAGCTATGGTTTAATTTTTCATATCAGATTTGACCCATCTTTATGATGAAATTGCTGATAAAAGTTATTCTGCTTGCTTTCCAATTGTTTGGTATCATGACAGGAAAGACTTTCATTTTATTGTAAGTGCAGATTGTGGTAAACACGATCCGGTTTTGAATGAAGAAATGAACAAGAGTCTACTGACAATGCTATCTGAGGAGCTAAATTTGCAGAAAATTGTGGCCAACGAGACCTTGGAACACACCAAACAGCTAGTAATGGATGCCAGGAGAACCTTTTTACATTATCAGAAGGAAGCAGAAAAGTGCAACATTGGGATGGAAACTTGTGAAGAAGCAAGGGAGAGGGCAGAGGCAGAGCTCATTGAAGAACGCAAGCTAACAGCATTATGGGAAAATCGAGCTCGTGAACATGGGTGGAATAACTGAACACACCAAAGAAGTTAACCACCGTTACATTATGTTATGTTAACCCTTAATTGTAACATAGCTTTTATAGCCAATACACAGGTCTCTTGTGATGATTTCAACCAGGTCAACCACTCCATTGAAACAAGCTTGGTGTTTTACTGCTTTACATATATAATGACTTAATCCTTGTTTTCATAATACATTTGCTGAATTTTTATAAAAAACCAGGGTCGGAGACTACTGACACTACCTCACTTTTTTTAATTAAATTGATCACTAAAGATACAAACACAATTAAATAGTAACATTACCAATGATTTTCGTAATAAACATCCTAGGTCTGTATGTTGATACTTTTTTTCAAATGATAGTCTCAGATCCAGAACTGATGAAAAACGGCGCATTGCATTTCATTCAGTTCAGGAATAATGGTGGTCGGTGGATGCTTGCTTCACTGGCCACCCTTAAAGTCACGATTTTTTTTATTCATTGGAAAGACCTTACAGTCACGAAAATGATATTAGCAATACTGCCTCTTTTTTCTTTTTTTTTTATTTGGTGAATAAATTTCATACCGGTTCCACTAATAAAGAATGAATCAACATGAGATTTCCCCCAACTACAGAGAAAATATGTTAAACAAGCTTGTTGCTAGCATTTCTTAGTTACAAATGCATTTCATCATGTTAATGTTCCTTGGAGCCGCTTGTCTAATAATGAGCTCTAAGCGTTTGAAGATGGACCTTGCATCATGGAAAATTCCCTACTCAAACTACTTCCTTAGTTTCCTTCTTAAAACCCACCAACTCAAACCCATGCTTGAACAGCTAACAAACTGCCTTGCAATAAGAATGAACGGTTTGAACAGTTTACCAGATTTTATTGGATAAAATAAAACATGTCGCTGGGTACAGTTTAAGGAATTGACAGGTTAATGTAAATATATAACGTCCCTTGGGAAAAGGAGAAAAGAAACTACATAATCTCTCCTGATAAATAGAAGCAAGAAACTTAAATGAAGATATCATCAATATGTAAACCATCACTTACGTGATGTTTTGAATTACCCTGATAACCTAAGGAGTTGTTAGCTCTACTACGTGAGATATACACTATCTAGCACGGCAAAACCAGCTGCAACCCCACCTTCATCAGATGATGATATTTTTGTACGCATCAAATAACCACTTTGTTTATTCATGATAACCCTATTCTTATTCCTGCAAATTCCAGTATACCGGTATCAAGGTTATGCGAATTTAAACTCAACAGTTATAGACATGTGACCAAGCAATGTACCTTAAATAAGTACCATATATCCCAAGTTCTGAAATGGCATGATCCTTATGCCAACAACCATTACGCATCAAAATTGCTGCTGCCACAGATGGACATATCCTCTTCATAAGGATATAAGCTGCATCTTCTTGAGAACCTGCTTTCTGCAATTTTAGGAGGGTTTCCCTAACATCGTCACCATAAATATTGTTTCCTGGAAAGTAATTATAGTTTGTCAGATAAGTTTCTTCCCCTCTCTTTCATATTTCAACAAAGTAATGCAGTAGGTTAAATCAAAGTTTTCGTGGTATAAGACCTCCTCCTTCTCTTTGGGGCTTCATCACAAATAACTCGGGCCTTTCAATTGCTTTTCTAACAATATTTGTGTCATCCAAACTCCACAACCCAGCAAAGCATTTACGGAGTTTGGCAATGTCATCTTTGTTTTCAAGGAACCTGCTTACAGTTTTAATTCAAGGATTTAGTTATAAAACTGACTCTTTCCCAAGATAAAAATGCGGGGACGGGGGTGGATTGTTATAATCTGAACGTGTTTAGTACATACAACACAATAAACTTGTGATTTCCTAAACCATAATATGAAGTATTAGTGTGGTTCTGACGAAACATTTGCATTTTCATCCATCATTTTTTTCCTTCCTTTTTGGGGGACAAAAGAAGAACTGAATATATATCATTCCAAGAAAAAAGAAGGTTTTAAATGTAGAGGATAAGATATCATTGAAAAGAATGAAACATGAAAGTAATAAAAAGAACAATCAAGGAAAGCACATCAATTCAAACCTCCCTTATCCTAATTTCCTGATTTCCTCTGATACCATCAATCACCAGGATCAACATCTAATCTTTCCTGCAGCCACTCGAGGAAAAAAATTGAACCACGCCTCTACCATTAGTGCACTGAATCCATGACTTCTTCCAACTAGAGTCTATTCTTTCATGAAAACCTCGAATTAGGACCAGCTCTATAGACAACATGAACTTTAGATAGCAAACTCTCTCCTTTCAATTCAATTACGTTTTCATAAAAAACCTCGCATATCCAAACCTTCAACTTTTCCTCAAAAAACTTCAATATGATAGCAAACATACGAGCATTCAAGGATCCCTATCATTAACCATGCATTCTTGCAATCACCAGCCAACAATGGTCGCAGCCACATTCTGAACAATGCCACTGGATCAGATAACTTTTTCAATTTACTAAGGGAATCCTACGGGCCATTTAAAACAAAAACCTTTCATTCCTAGAGGGTGTAATAATATCATGGCCAACCAACTGAGAAGGACATAGATTGGAAAGAGATCCTGAAGGATAATCTCAATTTACTTGATAACTCACAATTGTTCATAGATATGCTTTTTTTTAAATATAGTATTTACAAATTTTTCAACCGCCTTCAATGCATAAAGGATTAAATAAGCTTGGAATATAAAGAATATTAATTGGAAGATACCTCTCAAGAACACCAGGCTTTGCAAGTTCCTGTTGAATCTTTTTGGTGCCAACCAAATGATAGGATATTGAAGGACATTTGATAGCAGAAGATTGTTCCATCAGTAGCCTAGCTCTCCATTCCTACATATTGTACAACATATACCTAACCATAAGAACTCATAATCAAACTAGATGGCTCACTAATATTTCAAGATAATGTAGCCATAGCATGAAACAATGTTATAGTAGAAGATAATCCATAAAATAGAAAGGAGATAGAGAAGAGGTAAAGTAAACCGGATTGTATTATATTTAGAAGAAAGTAACCTGAATACATAAAAAAGTAAAATGATAGAGAAAATCTTTAATGTCAAGATGAACCCATATTATACATACTGAGCAGTCACCAAAAGATTTATTTTTTATGGAACCCAACTATTTTAGTGTTCAATGTTGATATCACTTACTTTGTCATGAATTTAATATTTGTAGGGTCCAAAAAGCTAACTACAAAGCAGCCAAGTTACTTCGCAGGACAAAAAAAAAGAGGTGACTCACACACTCTACTTGATCTTATCCCAAAAGTTGCGTCAATTTTTTTTTGAAGAAACAAACACGAAATAGCATTCCAAGTGTAAATAAAACAAAAAAAAAATAAAAATATTTAGGTATATAGCATAAGCAAGAAAATAGGTGCCCGATAAATTAGAAAGGATGTTGGCCTCTCTGGCCAGCTTGATTTTACGTGATAGGGGGTCTACAAGTCCTTCTATCACGTACATCTTAAAAGAGATGTAGTTTGAAGATAGAGTAATTAAATATTAATTAATTGACAGTACAGTACTATTTCCTAACACTACCAGATTCAGTGGCCTAACCTTCCCAATGCTTAAGAAAAGAAGTAAATTGAAAATAAACAGATTTTTCAACGTTGCAAAAGCAAGGTTCATTTGTGCGGCAAATAACTTAATTCAAATCACTCACTGATTCTGAAGGATAGTCAACTGGTGTATAGCCAGCCCGAAAATAAATGACTGAAATTGTTTGTCCATCCCTGCAAGTTCCAAGAAATTATATTTCTCTACAGTCAGAAACAAAATGTAATTAAGTCATAAACCCATAACCAAAAGTCAGTTCTTTTATGGCTAAAGGCTGCATACACTGAAAGTGTTCCATCTGGTAGAATTTTTCCTTCTTGATCAACTTCTGCCAACGTTTTCCGTACAGTTGTAATATTATGCGTGTTATAAAGTTAAGTTCAACAACAACCCAAAAAATATTTACAGAGTATAAAAACTACAGTAGCTTCCTTTACATTAAAGCATCCCTTTATATCCTTTGATATCACATTAGTAGCACAAATTATGCAAATAAAAAACTTTGCGCTGTTATAAGGGAATAATCAAATGAACGTTTTTCCTTTTGTATTATTTATAACTATAAAGAAAAGGATATTTTTCTCTTAGAACTGCAGAAACAAAATGTTGGTCATACATGTTTCGTTCTTCAGCCTGAACCACAATCATAATCACAGCCCTGCACGGATACATTAGAAAATATAGCAAGGAACCTAAAGCAGCAACAGAACTGCAAGACAAAGTTAAAGGGATTTTTTCCCTCTGAACTGACCTGGGGTTATTATACTCACTCCAAGCTTTAGCCAAGGCCTCTGCACACTGATTGACAGCATTGTTAGCTGGAACTTTTTTGGAATCTAGTCCAAGCAATTTTCCATGGCGAGAAAGTATGTATCTAGAAATGACCAATATAAAGATAGTTCTTAAAATTCTTCTCCGTAAAATGAAAAAATATTACCACAAGAATTCATTCATATGAATGAATTCAATCATAGTTATAAATCATGTATAACAACACAAAGTGAACAACCGCAAAACTGCTTTTGGCTATTGCAGACAGCAGTTAGCTGTTATATAAAAAAAGATCATAGATAAAAGATAAATAATTTATACTATACATATACTAAATAAAAAAATAGCCAAAATTAGAGACATTCTTAATTAATAATTAAAAGTCTCGTCTTAATACTCAGTTGCCATCAATAGTAATTAACAATGTGAGGAATGAAAATTTCAATTCTTCTGAAGTTGTATTTGGACGAAAATTTCAAGAATTCAGCAAATTTAAATATATAAAATTTGAATTCCTTTCAATTAAATTTCTTTCATTTTCAAGGGATTCAGCAATTCAAATTTTGTAAATTTCAAATTCTTATAATTTAGATAAAATAATTTAATTTTTCATCATATAAACATAGAAAGAATAACAAAGAGAGCAAAGAGAAAGAAGAGAGATAGAAGAGAGGAAGAAAATAAGAAAGAAGAGAAAGAGATAATAAACACAAAAAGAAGAGGTAAAAGTAACATAAAGGAAATAAAAAATGAAAAAATTATTAAGTGATTTTAACTACTATGATTTTCCACCATGATTCCTTGTAATCCCATATACATAATGAAATGTTATTAATTTTTTTGTAAAATAAAAAAATTTAAATAATATTTTTGTTCTTTAAAAATAGATTTTTGATTTTAGTTTTTTAAAATTTTTGTTTTGATATTAATCTTTAATGTTTTTTCTTTTAGTGTTTATTTTCAAAAAATATCATTAAACAATGACATAATAACAACATTCATAATTGATTGTCTTATCATATCATTAAAAAATTTAATAAAATAATTTTGTGTAATTTTTTTTATCAAATTATATTTTTAAATTTATCATTAATTATTTTAATATCATTATTTGTTTTGAATAGATAAAAATTTAAAAATAATTTACTAACAAAATTATATGTGACTTTCTTGTCAAATTCCTTAAACAAATAATAAGTTATTAAATTATTAAAATTGTTGTTATGTCACCAATAAATACTATTATTTAAAAGTAGAAACTAAAATCAATTTTTTTTTAATTTTTGAAAGACTAAAAAAATCTTAAATGATAAAAATAAAAAGCATTCTATTTTATAGAGACTTTAAAGACTATTTAAGTTAATAAAAAA
>JAMLFT010004726.1:0-18944 GCA_026544285.1 Pachyrhizus erosus | reverse complement strand
TAATTATTTTAATTTTTATCAATAAAAATATTGATAATAATAATAATAATAATATTAATTATAAAAATATTATTTATAATAATTATAAAATAATTAGAAACTTTTTATCCCTCCAAATCAAATATTTACACTTTTTATCAATAATTTTTCGAATAGACTTAAGAAGCAAAGCAAATTACATTGCATATAATGGAACAACCTAAATCATTAATTTTGTCAATATCACTATTTGCGAATGAAAGGTCAAAATCTTAACCTTTGATGCACCTTATCCACATTAAATTTGTATATGCTTCAACTTATCCTTTTATGAAGGATAGAGACTCTAAGGTATTTTTCTGTATTATTTGTTTATTGAAAACCTAAGGATTGACTAATTTGTGTTCTCACTTGCTAAAAAGATATTATTTTATAATAAAATTTGAGACTTTTCACTACTCACCTTTTAACCTAAGCTTGTGTAGAACAATTGGAGGAAGACATAGACAGACTCAACCTAATGTAATTAACTTTTCAAAAGTAAAAGAAAATCATTAGCAAAGGCAAGGTGGGAAAGCTTTGGACCACCCTTGGAAATTTGGATAGGATCCCAAAGCTTTTGGTTTGTTACCACATTAACAAACTAAAATAACCTTTTAATGCATAACTTTAAAAGATAAGAAAAATAATGTCCCTATACCAAATACCCCTATTAGTATTAAATTCCTCCAAAGCCTATTTGTTATAAAACACATCCATTTGAGAAAAAAAAATATAGTATCAAATCGAGTCCATGAAATTTTGGGACATACGTATATCTTTCAATGTGTTTCTAATAAAAGTCTAACTCAATTTGTAATAAGACTTTTCAATATTTATTTTTATTTCCATCTACCCATCATTACCTTTCATTTTTTGCATAGAATAAAATATGTCTTAAGCAATGATAATATTATTAAACCTTTTGTCTATGAGGAATAAAACTATTATAGCAAGGATTGATCAATTTTTGAATCACCATTCTTAGTTATTTAGCAAGGATTTTTTTTTAATTGTTTCATATGCTTCATTGTAAAGACTAATTGGCCCAAAGTTATTCAAGTTCACAACTTTGTCAACCACCAAGATTAGGATAATTAAGGTATCATTAATGTTTTATACCTTACTTGGATATGAAAAAATCTCCATGATCAAATTCACCAAATAGTTCCTATTAATGCCCACTAAATTTAGTAGAATACAATTTGGAATCCATTAGTCTCCAAAGCTTTGAAGGCCTCAATAAAAAAAATAATGTGTTTTACTTCCTTCATTATCATCATTTTAGCCCACCCTTCCTTGCTTTCTATAGGCAATGTAGGAAAGACTCATTTCAAACAAAAGGGATCGTATGTTACATCTTCACAAAAGAACTTTGTATAAAAGTTGGTCACCATATCCTTTAGCTTAGACATATTAGTAATCCAAGAACCATTCTCCATGAGTAAGGTCTCATAGGTATTTTTATATAAAAAAAAAGAGCAAAAAAGATTAACTTTAAGCAAAAAAAGTAACAAAGAGACTAAAAATGAGCAATTTTTTTTAGAGGGATTAAAATTAGTCATTTGAAATTTGGTTGAGACTAAAAATGAATAAATTTTTTAAGAGGAACTAAATATCAAATAACAAAATAGTTAAGGGATTAAAAACTTATTTAATCCTTATTAAATAAAAATAAGATACAAATATAAGTAAAATTGGTCAAATAAAGCATTAGTCTTTTAAGCTTAGACCAAGATCCACCACCATATTTGTCACTTTCCTTATTGTGGATAACACACCCCATTTCCTCACTAGTAGATTCCTAAATAACATTCTTTGTCTTTGTTAAAGCCTAAGTCTAAGAGCTGCAACATCATTAAAGAACTTCACCTTGAACCCTAACCTAACCAAGTAAGACTTGGAGCAATAAGTAAAATGACTAAAAGTAATGTTGTCAAAATCCTATATCATAATTAAGGTGAAGTACAATAACCTAGCCAATAATGAGCGTGCATTTAGCTAGACTAAAAGAAGATTTACTCTTATTTCAACTCTTTTCATGAAGAAACTAATGTGTCTTGTATGCGAAAAGATGGTCTTAACAAATACCTTGTACAATAAAATGTTATTCATGAAAGCTCCTAAAGAAGTTATATGTAGAACATTTCCATAAACCTTAACGATAGAAACCCTTAATTGGTTTATAACACTTTCTTCAAGGTTTGTTAGTTATTAGGACCTTTTGGCAAATCAAGATGTTTGGAGAAGGAAATGACAAAATCATACTTGAGGGGCTAAACTTCCTTGATTAACAAAGAGTTATGATTTATATTCGAGACGATATAGTAAACCAAATAATCTACATAGGTAGAAAAAAATCATAAGAAAAACTATAACTAACTTGTTATGTATGAGATACCTACTTTGTATTTAAACTCTTTTAAATGGACTTTTTTTTTAAGTTACATATGATTTTTAAGTTATTTCAAATAAAGAATGACTCAAAAATGTTTCACATAACTAGTTATTTAAGAAATGTAAGAAAGAAGTACTTTGATTTCAACTTTGTCATTTAATCACTAACATTCTACATGAGGATAATGCAAAGTTATGGGCCTTACAAAAGAGTATACAACATCACTAAAATTTTACATGAAAGACTTGCAAGTTTCTTAGTAAAACTCAAGTGTGAAAAATGTGCAAGTTTCTCAATGAAGAATTTACATGAAAAATGTATAGGTTACTTAATAATTTTTTTTAAAAAAACATACATTACATAAAAAAAAATACATGAGTTACTTAATAAAATCTTTTATGAAAGGCATGAAAAGTAAAAAAAAAAAAAAACCCAAATATTAACATATATAGGTGTGTGTGAGAATCAAGAGAGACTAACCATTGAAGAATGTCATGTGCCCTACTGACATCTTCATCATTAGTTGAAAGTGTGAAATGTCATTTGGATAACCATCTTGACCATTATAATTTAGTTCTTAATTATACCTCAAAATATGGAAACTATCCTAAAATGTCAAAATAAATATAAGTAATTTTTAATAAGTGCAATTTATCATTAACTACCATGGTTTATGTTTTTTTCCTCGTAATGGAGATCAAAATGCTTTCAACTTGGAATAATGGGGATTAAGGAGACTAACAAAAGTTAAATCCAAATAACTTATTAGTTTATCATGGTATTGGTAGTATAAAAACAAAAGCATTTAAAAAAAAATTAAAGATACAAAAAATTTAAATACTAATTTTCATACAAAATGTTGTTATAAATAACAACAAGACAACTTGAACATACATTCTCGAATATTTAGAAAATCATATAAAATATTTTAGACTATTAAAAAAATACAATAAGACTAAATTATGGGTGATATCAATATGGACATTACATGATTGATAAGATATTTTTTACCTTAAAATAGTTTGAGAATATTTAATTTTAAGTTTTTTTCATAAATATTCTGTTTTATGACAATCTTTTTTAAGATACAATTGAACATTAATTATAAGCACAATTTTGTTTGACATGTCATAAGAGACTGACTTCTTTTACTAAATCTAACTCCTTTTAATAATTATAGATTTTGAGTTTGTAATATTTTGTGATCAAATTTTTATGAATCTTTTTAGGTTATTTTTCATATTTTGAAGTCAAATTTAAGTTTAAATTATGTTGAATAATTTTCTTCCTATAATATATATAGTGAGAAAAATACCAATAACTCTAAAAAAAAATTATTATTTTGAATAATATTTTTTAATTTCTCATTTTCAAAAGTGATAAAATATTTTGTTTTAGAATTTATAAAATTTTAATAAAACGATATTTAGAATTGTAAGTAGATTCTAAAAACAAATTATTTTTTTATTGAATATGTGATTGTAAAATTTTTATAAGATTAAATTTATAGCATTTGGTTCATTAGTAAATACACAATTAGGAGATTTAGAATTTTCACTCTTATATAATAGAGTTTTGAATCTGATTTGAGATCCCCCGATATTTTCATATCTATCAATTATCTTCTTCTTTGTATGAAAATTTGAAAAAACCAAAAAAGAACTTTGTATACATTAATTCAAAACAAAATACACATATAATTTCATTTATAAAATTCCTAAATCACATAAACTTGTATAATATATATATATATTATCACAATATTTTTTCTCTAAATTATATATTTTTATTTTAATATATTAATATGTTTATTAATTTAAAATTCTTTTTTATGTTTTACATTTTTTATTATATAATTTTTATATTAAAAATATTTTTTAATAAAAAGTATATAAAATAAAATTTTTTATATAATGTCCTTTAATAAAATAATCAAATAAATAAAAATAAATTCAATATAAATTACTTTATAGTTGAATTGAGTTAGATTGAAATTTAAAATTAATCTAATTGAGTTTCCCAATTAAAAAAAATAAAAAAAAAACCCAACTTAATAACGTCGATGCGCCCAATGACCCAAACGGATGCAGGTGTATCAGGTACTCCTCTTTTTCTAACAGTTGGTCTTTTTGGTGAATTTCTAACAGTTGTTTATAAATTGAAAATGCACACATTACTGAATTTTTTTTAAAAAATAATTAGTGACTCTAGCAAAAGTCTTCCTCAAAACAATTAAATTAATAGTCTAAGTAACATATTTCTTGAGAAGGCAAGGACTGAGGAACATTTTTTTTTTATTTTATTTTTTACTAAAAGCAACATAAATTTACGATACTGTCCCTAATTGGCCTCGCTAAGTATTTAGCATTTTAATTTTAATTAATTTTTCATTTATTCCCTTCTCAGAAATTTGAGACAGAAACGTTAAAATTGTAAAATGGTTGCAAAGTGGAAGAGAGAAAAGGTGCGGTGGTGTTGAGTTGCTTTGTTTCCTCTGAAAATTCACAGAACTTGCACTCACACAACACAAGGCAAACACTCGCTTCGAATCAGATCCGAATCTCTCTTCGTTTCGCCGATTCGGATCTCCGATTGATCTCCGTCTCCGATTCCTTCCCTTCGCAATTGGATCCGATTTGAGCTTCTTACCGTACACAATCACCGTCAATCATGAACCCGTTCTCTTCAGGAACGCGTTTGAGGTAAGCAATTAAATCCTCCTCTTCTTCGCTTCTCCGCGAATTGGATCAACATCGAGTGCACACACACGCACACGCACACGCACAAGGACACTCTCGCATCTTGTACAATGCGTTCGAATGCTCGTTCTTCGTGCTGGTTTTATAGTTGAGTAGGGCTTTGTTAAATTATCTCCGCATTTTTTTTTATTGGAATTTATTGCTCCTTTAGTTGTACGTTCACGATTTTGTATTTTTCTTTCAGCTGAAATTAATGATATATGTTAACAATTGATTTAGTGGCTAGTTTTGTTGTGCTTAGCTGGTTGAGGTTTTCTCATAGTATCTGAATCGGATATTGAAATTGAACTATAGATTCTAGCGCTAAACTTAAATGAACATTTCATGTCTTCAGAGGTTCATTCGTTCATGAAAGATATGTGTTCTGTATATTGTTAGGACAAAGTGTTAAGCAGAGAGGCATGTAGTTCCAACATCGTGAGCAACTGAGTGATGGATCTTTATTAGTTTATTTGTTTCCCTCATGCACAGAATTTCACTGCTGCTGTCCCTATTAAATATTAAGATCGATAATGGGTTTGAATCTGATGTAAACGGTCGTATAGGTTGTTCATGCTGATTTTTATTTCATTATTTCCCCCTGTGAAGCAATGAATTTTCTAATTAGCATCCTTTGGTTTTGGTTGCAATATGTGGCTAGTCTTGAGTTTCCCAATGAATTTAAGCCATTTTTTTACACACTTAGCTGGTTTTGGGAGGGGGCAATATGCTATGCCTTAAACACTCTTTTATCAATCTGCTTTGTTAATAGTGAAAGAATCTCTTGCCCTCCCCTTCAATACTTTGACTAGTTGAGATAAAACATTGGTTAAAGAATTGGAATTACAATCCTACTATACTGTCACTGACAAAAAATTTTTTTTTCAGCTATCCGTGTGTTTTTCTTGTGTATTTGTGATTGACTTTTTATCTCAATTCGTATAGTTTGCAAAATCAAATAAACTTAAATATTCCAGGTTTCTTGGAAGTTGCAAAGATGATACCTAGTTAATATTTAGTTTCAGTTTTAGTTTAATTGTAATCAATATCTTTTACTTATCTGGTTTATATCCCAACTTGTAGGGACATGATTCGGGCTATTCGTGCTTGTAAGACTGCAGCAGAAGAACGAGCTGTCGTAAGAAAAGAATGTGCTGCCATTCGTGCTGCAATAAATGAAAATGATAACGATTATAGGCATCGGAATCTAGCTAAGCTAATGTTCATCCACATGCTTGGTTACCCCACACATTTTGGTCAAATGGAATGCCTCAAGTTGATAGCATCTCCTGGATTTCCAGAGAAGAGAATAGGATATCTTGGTCTCATGTTACTTCTTGATGAAAGACAAGAAGTTCTAATGCTGGTCACCAATTCTTTGAAACAGTATCCAGTTTTTAGTCAAAGTTTCATATATTTTTTTGTATTCCCTGATTTTTACATTGCACTTTACAAATGTGTTACTTTGATCTTCTAATTACTGAAACAAAATGAGGGACAAATATTAATAATGGTTTATAACAGAGCCTTAACTGAATAACAGAGATCTTAATCACACGAATCAGTATATTGTGGGACTTGCCCTTTGTGCTTTAGGAAACATTTGTTCAGCGGAGATGGCTCGTGATCTTGCACCAGAGGTTGAGAGATTGCTGCAATTTCGAGATCCAAATATTCGGAAGAAGGTGATTTTCATTGTACTTCATGTATTGCATCAAAGTTTCTCTCTTCTGAAACATTTAAATTCAAACATATGGTGGCATTTTGTTATATATTGGGGGAGAAAAGATTATGTATGCTTTTATGGTTTCATAGTGACACAGTATCTTCTACATAGAAACAGTAACATGGTGCTCTTCACTTATTATGGTTAGTTTTGAAACTTCCTCTTCTTTTATTAAACAAGAGGTTTTTTGTGAGTTGTTACTTGTTATTTTTTCATGGCTTCTTGTAATGATGTTTACTTCATGAATTGTAAAGAGCTGACAATTACCTTCTACCATTCCAGTATCATGCCTTTGTTTTATATATTTGTTAATTATATTTGGCTTAAGGGAGTAATTCTGATGCACAAATATAATGGTGCTTTATGTAGGATGCCCATTTAAAGAATTTGCAATTTCATTATGTGATATTAATTACTAATAATGCTTACCTAATGGTGGTCTGTGCAATGTGCTACATCTATTTGACATCACAAAAGTAAATTTTGGGATGAATAATCATGCCTGACCATATAACACCAAAAATTATTTGGAGTATTGAGAACAAATGCAAAACATTGAGTGGTTGTAGATATCACCTTTATCATTGATTACCAGTAAATATTGTTTGGGACCATGTTTCTTTTATTTTCATTATTTTGAGTGGATGTCTACCTATTAACATCCTTCTAAGTACTTAGCATGCAGCAATTGATTCCATAGCCTTGTCTATATTATCACATGTTAGTGGTTTTTGATCTCCTATTTTCATTTTCTAAATAATTATAACCTTGCAATGTAATTTAATGTTTGTGTTATTAATAAAACTTTGCCATTTAACTGTGTGAATGATGACTAATCATTATCCATTCTCATAAATTAACTGTGCTATTGTTATATAGGCAGCATTATGCTCTATAAGGATCATAAAGAAAGTTCCAGACCTGGCAGAAAATTTTATCAATCCTGCTACTTCCTTACTTAGGGAGAAGCATCATGGGGTTTTGATCACCGGGGTTCAGCTTTGTACAGATCTGTGTAAAATTAGCACTGAAGCTCTTGAACATATTAGGAAGGTAGTTTTTCATCTCTCGTAAATTATTTTGTTTGTATTTTCCTAGAATTCACTTTGGATATTGATTGAAGATTTGAAGTAAACTTATCTACTATAGACTTAGCTTGACAAATATTTTGTGCTGTAAATCAAACTTTCCATATATATGTGCATTCTTCTTGGTATTTGAGTTAAAAGCATCCATGAATTTTAGGCTTTAATTCTTGACAATATTACAACTTACAAGTAATTCAATGAAGTTATATTCTGGCATATGGGATTCATAGAGTATATTAATTTTAAACTTCCTTGCAATATTTGAAATGCTTTATTTTATTTTTCTAGTGTTTGAGTATTTCTCACGAGCTAGTATTATGGGGTTTGTAAACTCATGCTTTAAAAAAATAGCATACAATTTCTAAGTTGACAGCATTACTTGTTGGTTTTTGCAAGCAAGTCTGTTTGGTATAAGTAGTATTACTATATACTTAAGTCTTAATATGGGAACTGTAAAAGCAGATTAACAAGGTTCATACATGCAACTTTATGGTGTCAAAGTTAGCCTATGATTGCATTTTTTAATGAAGAAAACTGCAAATTGAGCCATGATTTTGGGCAGCTTTTTTTGTAACAAAACATTTTATGAACAATTATTACAGAAATGCACAGATGGTTTGGTCAGAACTCTTAAGGATCTAGCAAATAGTCCATATTCACCAGAGTATGATATTGCTGGTATCACAGACCCATTTCTCCATATCAGATTGCTTAAACTTTTGCGAGTGTTGGGTGAAGGCGATGCTGATGCTAGCGACACCATGAATGACATACTTGCCCAGGTCAGTTGTGTGTTTATGGTGAATTTTTTAGTATTACATTATTATAGTGCTCATGCTGCAATGTTTGGGTTATTCACAATTTCTGCATGGCTCCATGCATGAACTTGTATGTTGAATTAAAAACCATTTAGAATTTCTTGTCCACTTGCATGTGATTTGAATTTGATTAAGGCAAACCTTGGTGCGAACACAAATTGATATAGACAGTCTAAGAAAGATTGAAAAGTTTACTTGAGGGAAATATCTTCTATAAAGAAAATTTTTATTAGAGCGAAGAGAAGTATAACTAGGGGCAGGATATGATATCCTCCAAATAGAAAAAACTAGACACATCAAGGAACATGAAAAATTCAAGAATTGCAGCATGGCTTTCTAGTGTCTCTTCACATCTAAAATAGCAACTCCCTTGAAACTACCATTACTCCATAAGCACAGTTCCAAAGAGAAGCCTTGATCCTAGTCCTATAACACAGCAAATTTAGGGGCAAGGAGACATCCTTAATGATACAAAAATTCTGCTCCAGCTAAATGCACCAAAGGACTATCATGACACAATTTAGATGGCATCAAACATTTATTGTGATTTTGGATGTTGTTATGTTTGGGTGGCACTGGTCCATAGATGTTTTATTATAGGTTTATTTAATGTACAGTTGGTCAGTTTGGTTTTGCACTATTGTATGGTTAGGTTACTTTGTCAATGCTAAAAGTTGAATATTTTTTAAAAATCTTTTTGTATTTTTCTTGTATTCATGTACATGTATGTGTAAGGGGGAGAACCTGAGAGGGGTCTTGTATTGTAAGTAGCTGTTGAAATGGAAGCCCATTGAGAAGCTAGATTTTCCTCTATCTTCAAATTCAAATTTAGCTGTATATTTCTATCTAACTCTTTGAAGGATTATGAGGAGGCTTGAAAGAGAAAGGAGGCCCTTTGTTGTCTATGTAAAATTGTATATTATAAAAAATAAAAAATGGGTTTTATTTTTGGCCAGGCACTAGTACTTATGCTGTAATTTTATATGTCTGATTTGGGCACTGTTAGATGCACCATTTAATTGGCCAAGCTAAGTTTTTTAATTGATTGTGTTAATCACTTGATGCAGTAATCAAGAGTTAGATCATTCGTTTCCATATTCTTAGGTTTTGTTTACCATTTACCAAATCTATATTATGTGGGTAAATGAGTTTTAATCTACTATTGCTATGGCCATCTATGTTGTGGGTAAATGTGTTAACCACTTGTTGCGGTAATCAAGAGTTAGATAATTCGTTTCCACATTCTTAGGTTTGGTTTACCATTTACCAAATCTATGTTATGTGGGTAAATGAGTTTTAACCTACTATTGCTTATTGTTGGTGGCCATCTCTTCTGAAATTTAAGGTTGATAATTTTTACACTTGCTGCCTGTTTTAGGTGGCTACGAAGACTGAGTCAAATAAAGTTGCAGGGAATGCCATTTTATATGAATGTGTTCAAACGATAATGAGCATTGAAGATAATGGTGGCTTACGTGTACTTGCCATTAATATCCTGGGAAGATTCTTGTCAAACCGTGACAACAATATCAGGTTTATTTCTGGTCACTGCTTCTCTTTCAATAGTAACTAAAAAAATTGATCAGGACCTACTAACACCATCACATTGTGTTCACATTATAAAGTTCCACTATAAAAGCTAAAAGAAGCACAAAAAATTAAGCTCTGTAAGAGGTCTAAGATGTCTCCTCCAACTATGGAATAATGTTTCATTACAGTCCAATGAATTGATTCAGGAATATAGGGTTGATTCTTGATTAGTAGGATTGATCTCTTAACCCCTTTAAGCATTCTCCTGTAATACACCAGCTTACAACTATAACACTCAAGGCAAGTGACCTGGAACTGTCAATTTTTTCAGTGTCAGAATTGCTTTCTATAGGTGAATTGCTTACTGGCTGTGCAAGTGTTTGTTTGTGTGTGTGAGAGAGAGAGAGGAGAGTCTTGAATAATCAACAACACTGTCTATAAAATTATTAGCATATGATCTGGTGGATGTATTCTTTCTCTTATAATTCTGTGATTGATGGATGAGGTATGTAAAAAATAATTATGATTTAAGACTAGAATCATTAGGAACCATGCTGCTTGAGCAATGGAATGCTGTCTTTGCATTTTCTATTGCATATTATAATGATTTGGTGCTTCTTGGGATGAGCAATCATTTAAACAATCAAATTATTGTCTTACCAATTTTACTATCTTCTTGATTCAGACATTTAAAAATAAATTAAAAAAGAATGGGATCCCCATGATATTAACTACAACATTTGCTAGTTATAACAAAAACTAGTTTTCTGGTTTGATTAAATTTAATTAGCTGACACCTGTAGTTAAGTACTTGGCTGTATTCTGAAATTTCTGTAGTTAAAATTTATTTTGGTCAAAATCATGCTTGTAACATTGTGTGAGAAATATTACTATAAAAGATGACATTGTGTGCCCAGGCTGATTAATTAATATCACATCTAGTGTTCTTAAAGCTCTATATTGATTCCATCTCCATGTTTCTGTTTTTGTTTTGAATTTAATTATTGAAGTGACTCTTACACTTCTACCTTCTTCCTTTAGATATGTGGCATTAAACATGCTAATGAAGGCTGTAACTGCTGATGCTCAGGCAGTACAGAGGCACCGTGCAACAATTCTAGAATGTGTAAAGGTATTAAATTTGTCTTCCTTCACTTATTCAGTGACAAAGATGAGCTTTGTTTTACAATCCAAGGAGTTGATGACTTGACTGTTAACTTCAGGATTCAGATGCTTCAATTCGGAAAAGAGCACTTGAACTTGTTTATGTTTTGGTGAATGAGACTAATGTGAAGCCCTTGGCAAAAGAGCTAATAGATTATCTGGAAGTCAGTGATCTTGATTTCAGAGGGGACCTTACTGCCAAAATTTGCTCCATTGTAGCAAAGTGAGTCATATGATTCTGAATGGAATTCCTTTTTTCAGTATACTTCGTTTGGTTTTATCGTTTTCTCCTTTTTTTTCTTTTTGCAAGGAGAGAAGGACCCCAACTATGTGCACTTTATTTATTTTTTCCATATCCAATAATTTCTGGATCACTTATGATATTCTGTCATTATAAGACGTTTGATTTTTCACAGGAACAGGCTTTAATATTATTTCTTTTAGACGTATATATCTGTTTCTTGTGTAAGTAATAGTGAACATGTTACCTATATTGGTCATGCATGAATCTTTGCATTTTGGACATTTCTGTTCTTTCTCCTCCTCCTTAGTAAAATGAAAAAGAAGTCACATGGCCCATTTTACATTGTTCCTTATCTTTGTTTCCTCTTGTCAATTTAGAACTAATAAGTAGAGATTTTATTTAAATTGCACACATAAATATATTTGGTTGACTAGAATTTGTTTATTAATGCTTCAGGTATTCTCCAGAGAAGATCTGGTACATTGATCAGATGCTCAAGGTTCTGTCTGAGGTATAAATATAGGAGACAAGCTTTTGTAGTGAATTAAAATCTTCAAAGGCAAAAATCCCAAAGCATGCTAGCTTTTTAGGCTATTAACAATCAGTCATGTGTGTTTACATGTGGATTTAATTTTTCTAAAGTGAAAAGTGAGTCACTATGGAGAAAAAAGTGAGACATCTCAACCATAAAAGAGTAGATTTTAACAAATCCATGATTTGTTATACACGTGCATATAATATTAATTGCTGATTTTCTCATCCATGGTTAATATTTTCTACCTTTTCTTCTAAAGTGAACTCCCCACTTTAGAGGAGCTAAATCTTGTATGTGAATGTGATAGTTCATTTGCTTCCCATTTGGTATGCAACATCCTATAAATCCATTTGGATGCTTAAAATAGACTCTAAGGATAATTTAACATTTTTCAACCATTAAATATCATTTTATGATTTGGTGCTTCCACATGTTGCTCACAAAATATCTACCTAATAAATTTGATGGTGTATTGTGATTATTGTTTGGAGGGTGTGCCTTGATTCAGTTGTAAGGTTGCTTATAACCTGGTGGTCACTAGTTCTAGTTGTGGAAACAACCTCTGTGCTCACAGGGGCTGCATCTTACCTTTTGAGGCCCCCTCAATACTAGGCGCTTCTTGCATTGGGCTTTCCTTTTATTGTGATTGCTGTTTTGGTGTTGTTATATCCATATCGAGCTATTCAATTTAGTTATTTATGTATATTGGGTGCATGTACTGATCTCTATTCTATGTTAGTAGGCTGGAAATTTTGTAAAAGATGAAGTATGGTATGCCTTAATTGTTGTGATAAGCAATGCTTCTGAGCTTCATGGATATACAGTAAGAGCATTATACAGAGCATTTCAAACGTCAGCTGAGCAGGTGCTCCCTTATGCTTTGACAAAATCCAGGCACACTGTTCATTTGCTTTTGATGCCATTCATATAATACTACCTTATACTTCTCTTCAGGAGACTCTAGTTCGAGTTACAGTGTGGTGCATTGGGGAGTATGGTGACATGTTAGTCAATAATGTTGGAATGCTTGACATAGAAGATCCAATAACAGTGAGTGCTGCTGCGTGAAAATTTTATACATTTGTCTAAACTAATGCTTCAAGTTGCATGAATATGATATATCACTCGACGATAAGCAATAATTTTTCAAGTTGATCTATGTATTGGTCTCAAAAGCTTCTAGTAAAGATGTTCTAACAATGCCTTCTTATGAGGATCCTTTTTGTATGTCTCCTATTTGGATGATGGGCGTGAAAGAAACAAAATCCCCTGGTCTCAGTACTACTTACTTATTGTCTCTTTTGTTATTCTCCATTATTGTAAGGGAGGAATGAGGTAAGATGGGATTTGGTTTACATGTTTGATTGGTATATTTAATATACCCTTGCAGAAACTGCTCCAAGTTATTTTCTAATTTAATGAAATCTAGGCATGATATGTTCTTGGTGCTAAGACCATAAATATTAGGATTGTGACTTGCCTTTTTCATTTTAATTCTCATTGCATAGTTGGATTGTTTTTTACAGAGGAACTCGTTTATACCCCTGCCCATTGTGTCTTTTTTTTTTTCTTCTGAGAGTTGCAGCTTTATTTTACAGTGATTGAACTACTAACAGTTGATGCCTAAGTCTGCTTGTATATTAGCAGCTCATAGGAAAATCTAAAAAATGATCTTTCATTGCATATAACTTTTTAAAAAATTTTAATTAGTTTTTTATTCTTAATTTTTTTCGTGTGGCAGGTGACTGAGTCTGATGCAGTTGATGTCATAGAGATTGCTATAAAACGCCATGCATCAGATCTTACCACAAAAGCAATGGCTATGGTTGCACTATTGAAGCTTTCTTCACGTTTCCCTTCGTGTTCAGAGTATGATCTGTTTTTCAAATTGTTTATTATCTATTACACCATACCTTAAATTGGAGTTTTCCAAGAATCCATTCACCCAAAAGCTTAAGTTGTTAGGTGAAACCTCATGAATGGTTTTGTATCTAACTGGCTCCCTCACACAAGTGCCCTTTTGGGCTCTTAAGTGTAGGAAATGCATAGGCCCACCTTACTTTGTGCTGAAATTCAACATGTATTTAGAATAATGGAGGTGTAAAGGATTGAACTGATGACCACTTGGTCATAGAGACTTTGACATCATATCATGAACCAACTTTCTCAAAAGTTTAAACTATTAGTTGAAGATTCATGAATGGTTTTATATCTAATAGTGTTGTTTCTTCTTTTCCTGACTTATTATTTTAGAGGAATTAGGAATGTAATATTCTAGCAAAAATTCACCAGATCAGGTTCAAGGTAGTAAAATGTTTAATTTGTATGCATGCAATTTGATCTCTATGAGAAATCAGGGCAACTTTTTTCATCCATGGTCATCCTCCCTTCTTACTTACTCCCCATGCCTATGACTTGTGCACCCAGTGCAAGTTTTTTCCTCTTATATTTTGTATATTTTACTGGGAAATTTTATTCTCTTTTGAATATGGATATAGGAGGATTACAGAAATTATTGTGCAGTTCAAAGGGAGCTTTGTGCTAGAATTGCAGCAGAGAGCTATTGAATTCAATTCAATTATTGCAAAGCATCAAAATATTAGGTGATGTTAATTAAGCTGCTTATTATATTATATCATGAGCATGGAATTCTACCACACTTTCATAACAAACTGTCGTTGTGCAGGTCTACACTTGTAGAAAGGATGCCGGTTTTGGATGAGGCAACTTTCATTGGTAGGAGGGCTGGGTCTCTGCCAGGTGCAGCTTCAACTCCAACTGTACCAGTTAGTCTTCCAAATGGAGTAGCCAAGCCTGTGGCTCCTCTTGTAGATCTACTTGATCTAAGTTCAGATGATGCTCCTGCACCTAGCTCTTCTGGTGGAGGAGATCTTCTTCAGGACCTTCTTGGTGTTGACCTATCACCAGCATCACAACAACCTGGTTAGTATTTCTAGTGTATCTTATAAATTATTATGATGCCTGAAAAACTAAATATTTTTTGTATTTAATAATTAATATCTTTGTTTATGCATCTTTGCTGTTCTCCAAGATAAGTGTCACTGTTTTATGAGGCTGCCTTTAGTTTGAGTCACTTGATTCACAGGAAAAACCATTATGAAGAACCTTTCTTCAAATGGAATTATTGAAAATTAAGTTTTTGATAAAACCCATTGACATTGTTTGATCCACGTAACCTACCCCACCAAATGGGATAAAGCGTCATTTGGATTTGTTACAGAAACATGCAAACTTATTCATTTTTCCTTATTGTGAATACTGAATAATTCCATCAAACATATTCATAGCATGTCTTACTTTTATTTGCATTTTTAGGTGCTGGCCAAGCTTCAAAAAGTGGCAATGATGTTCTTTTGGATCTTTTGTCAATTGGATCAACTTCTGCCCAAAGCAGCCCATCTACAGTAGACATCTTATCCTCCAATTCAAGTAACCAAGCACCGGCTTCATCATTGGATGATCTCTCATCTCTTTCACTTTCTACAAAAACAATTTCAAATGCTGCTCCTATGATGGATTTATTGGATGGTTTTGCCCCCAGCTCGCCAACAGGTTGTAAACTTTGTTTAGCATTTGAGCATTATCATTGAATGAAATTTTAGTCAAAGTACTGAATCTTTTACCTTTCTTATCTTGAATAGAAAACAATGGACCGGTTTATCCATCTATAACTGCATTTGAGAGCAGCTCCTTGAGGTTGACATTTAATTTCTCAAAACAACCAGGAAACCCACAAACAACAGTTATTCAGGCTACTTTCATGAATTTGTCCTCTGATACATATACAGATTTTGTTTTCCAAGCAGCAGTTCCTAAGGTATGCCAATCAGTGTGCTATTGAGCTTTCTGCATCCAGTGATAAGATCATCATCATCATTGTAATTATAAAGATATAATTTGAATTTACTGCTTTTAACAATATCATGATCTTCGTTGTTATAATGGTAACTTGAAGTTCCATGCTGGCTGTTTCTTTCTTTCTGTCAATAGATTAATAATTTCCTTTATATTAGTCTTGTTAATTATCTGAGCTATTGAGTGCTGAATAATTACATCTATTCTTTAATATTTAATAAACACGAGCAGTTCTGTTGGTTGCACTGTTGGAATTTCAAAATCTATTGAACTGCTTTGTTACCTTCCATCAACTAGTACTTATATATTTTGTTTTGACTTTCAGTTTCTTCAATTGCACTTAGATCCAGCTAGCAGCAATACTCTTCCCACAGCTGGAAATGGGTCCATAACCCAAAATTTGAAAATTACTAATAGCCAACATGGGAAGGTAGATGATCTTTGTAATTATTGCTTTACTGTAAATATCTGTGTTCTACCATGACCTTATATGACTTAACTTATAAACGGAATGTTGATTACTGGCATGTCACTGAAACTGCTAGTTTATGCTTTATTTTAATAATTGATTTTACATGCTGCAAAACTGCTAATAATTTATGCCTGGGGGTTATTGAGTGATCACTACTACTTTTCAGATTTCTCATCAAAGCCCACGAGGATATGTAGAATTGAACTCTAATATATCTTTAGTTAACTGCACAAGCAGTAAAACTCTCATTAGGCATTACATTAAATCATATTTTTCTTTGTTGTTAATATAGTCTGGATTTAATTTAGATTTTAACGATGAATGTCTTTTTAATATTGGATTAATTTTTACTATTGGGCATTTATGTAGCATAAATGATTTATCTTGTATCTATGATCTGCCATATTGGCTATCCTGCTATTTGCTATACCATTTTTGGGGTTGGCCACTCAATGGCATTATCTGGGATTGACAACCATGGATTAACCTCTCCCCACCCCCTCCTTTTCTCCATTCATTGTGATTATGAATATGGTGTACACTTGATGAGATGATTTTTCTGCATGTACATTTATATGTATAAATGCTTCTTAGAGAAGACTTGATTGCTAGCAACTATTTTTTTTTTTTTTTCCAGAAATCTCTTGTCATGCGTATAAGGATAGCATACAAGATAAATGGCAAGGATACACTGGAGGAAGGACAGGTCAATAATTTTCCTCGTGGTTTATGAAGCCCAAATGATCAGGGTTCATTAAGGTGATGCACAAAACCCTTGGTTTTCCCCAGCACTCCATAATTACTGGTGCAGTTTTCATGTTTCATTCCTTCAATTGAGAAGATATGGTTCGAGCATCTGGACCACTTTTTGGCTTAAATTTGAAGTCGATTTGATGGCTTCACATCTTCGTTTTATTTAATTTTAATTTTTTTACTTAGGTGGTTTATGTACATTAGTACAAAATATTCCTGTATGAAAATGTCAAAGTCAAATTTTGCCTCTCAAGGCGCTGAGAGTTGTGTCATGTTGAGTACTTGAGGTGCTTTCTTGATATTTTTTTCGGATGTAGTCGCTCGGTCTTGCTGTCTAAAGTTATAGTGTTTGTTGAATGCAATTTGGTATCCTTTAGACGATTGGTATATTTGATTTTATGTAACTTCCCACCCCCCCCTCAAGATTAATGAAATGTAATCTAAAAATTATGTTATCTTCCTTGTTCGACTTTTGACTGTTTAATTGAAATTTGTAAGTGAGGATTCTCCGTTGTGAAGTGTGTGGTTCATTATCATCATTGTCACATACGTTAAACTTAGCAAGAGTATTTTCTGTTCTCCGAACACTAATGATCCAGGAATGTTTTTTTTTATCTTGTAAATCTCATTTCAGTGTATGGAAAAAAGTTTCCACTAAATGTACATATGCCCTTTCAATTTTATTTCAATTGAAGAAAATTTTCATGGTTCAAAATTCAACATCTCAACCCTGAACATACCAATTCATGTTAAATAGTGTAAATTCATTTCAAGTCAATATGCAAGGTTTGGTAAGTTTAAACAATTCCAGCGAGATTTGAACCGCATTGCGATTGACTTAGAGCTGAAGAAAATTCAACGCATTTTAGCTAATATTATGAACATTAGGTGAACAACGTGGCTAAGTCGGTGATTCGGTACAAGATAGTAAGTAATTCTGTTGCACGTTAGCCCTTTCACTTTGAATTGGTTCTTGGAAAGTCCAACTTCAAGACCGTCATATGGTGATGTAAATTCGGATCAAGCTTTAAAAATCATGTAAGAAATTAGTGGATTTAAAATAGTTATTTGTTATTTGTAGATAGGTAAATGTTAATAACTATCTTTAGAACATAGTTAAAAAAGTAAAATTAATTATATATATATATTATAATTTTAACATGTTATTCACATAATTTTTATTTTTTAAAAACTTTTTAAACGAATGTCCTTATAGATATAATCGCAAGAGAGGGTGCCAGACTTGTGACAATATCAACCCCTAAAAAGCATTTTAGTTTCACGGATTTAAGGTGAATAATATAAAGCGTCATTTATGGCATCCAACAACACTCACACCGCACTAAAATGTATTCTTTTGGGATGGGGGCGCGGGGGAGTGGGGGGATAAGATCGTATTATTTGTTTTTTGTACTGTGCTTTTTGTTAGTATTATTAATATGAAAAAATAAATCTACAATTACTAATGAGACTGGATAACATTGAGCCATTTTATTTAAATTTAAAATAAATATTTATAATTTTTTAAAATAATTAATTATTTAAAAAATAGATAGAATTTATTTCTTAAAAAATAGAAAACTT
>JAMLFT010004725.1:0-18947 GCA_026544285.1 Pachyrhizus erosus | reverse complement strand
TTTTATCTTTAAAATTTTACAAATTTTACTTTTAATCTCCAAATAAATGTTTTAATATTTTTTTATCTTTATATATATTTTTTATTAATAATTTTAATATTTATTATTAAATAACATTAATTAATAACATAATAATTATGTTGAATAACTAATAAATTTTTATGTTATTAAAAAGTTTGATGGAACTAACATATATTTTTTAACATCTCATTAATTAATTTAACATTATCAATTTTTTAAATAAATAAAAAATTAAAAATATAGTTAAAAAATATATTATTATTTCCATCAAACTCCTCATAAGTATAGTCATAAGAAATTTAAATCAAAGAAATCGTGCACTTACAATACATTAATATTATTTGAAGATTAAAATGATATAAAAATTATGCATATTGCCTTTATAAATTGTTATATATTATAAATTATATATTATTTAAATCAAATTAAGTGTATTTTCACTCACAAATTATTTATTTTTTTAGATTACCAACAAATAGTTTAACAAATGATAATAATATATTTCAAATAAAATATAATTATTTATTTAATTCATTATGTTTAATAATATTTAATTTAATTAACAGAAATATAGGCATTGACACGTTTGTGCATCAACATTTCTATTTTATTATCGCATTTGATAAATAATTTTATTTTATATCTAATACAAAACATATTATATTAAAAGTATATAGTATTTATATTTTTTTTTAATTATATAGCAATCCTAGAGAAGACATGCATTAATTTATACGAATATCATGATAATTAATTCGATTACTGTTAAAAACATGTATAATAATTAATTTGATTACTGTTATAAATGATAACTTCTATTTTATGAATTCAATTTCAATTAAAAAGGTTATTTATATTATTCTTATTTCAACTATTGTTAACAAAAGATAAATTGTAGTCACTTTAATTTTAATTAAAAAAATTAGTTTATATCATCATTAATCTGATTACTTTAAAAAAAAAACTTATATTTAGAATTAATTATACAATAAAAATAAAATTAAAAATAGAAAATTACTTGTTCTAAAATCAGAAAACAACAAATTGTTTAAAATATAAGTCTAATTGTCTAAATATAATATTATTAAAAAAATACATTTACTTCTTAGTTCCATATTCAATATAATTTTAATTGGATAAGTTAAAATAAATTCAACCTAATTTAATAATTCAATTTAACTTATTAAAAAAAATGATTTAGTTGAGTTGAATTGAATGAGATTGAAAGATGCTTACACCCAACCCACAATGAATAATTTATAGAAATTTTATTAGTTTTAAGAGTTGAGCAACTAAGCTTTGATTGTGTAACAGAAATGGTAAAATTGGGATCCTGGACTTCGCTCAGAGCCAGGATGAAGGACTTTTATTTCTCTTTTTCTGAGTTGGTTAAGGAGTCTCTTGTGTCTTAAAGGTTTGTAAGTCTTTCTTTATGTTTGGCTTGGGATTCTCTTTACACCCCTTTTAATTTATTTTATTTTGCTGATAAATAAAACTATCATTAATATAAATGAGGAAAATCAATATTCCCGTATGCTTTGATCTCATTAGCCCAGATGGACAATATGATATGAATGATGACATTTGATCGAATTTTCAAGTAATAAATGAAAAACGTCTTTCAAGAATGGATACAAAAAATAATGAAAAGGAAAAATGTTCAACAAATAAAGTATACAAAACGAAAATTGATCCCAACAGAAGAAAAATGAACAACTGAGAAATGGATTTACCTTGTACATTAAGATTGTAGACTTGTATATAATACTTTAGACCATAGAGTTAAATATTTTATATAGAGCATGAAAGTCAATACAAGTGTTATTATTGCTGAAATTACAAAAGTTTAGCACACCAAAACCAATCACTGACCAAAAGAAGAAGAAAAACACATAACATCAATTAATCAGCCACTAAATTGGTTTGTTTAGGGTAGTTGCCAACTGGGGCTAGTGCAAACCAAACAGCACATTCTGTTCAGCTTTTTTTTTTTTTTTTTTTTTTACTTTATTCAACCTTGGAAATGATGATGCTTCTTTTCATGAGTTTCCTCATATTCTTTCTTTGTTTCTTTCTTCTCATGATGCTCATGGAAGGCAAATCCACCAGCTCCAACTGCAGCTGCTGCTGCAATCTCCTCCTCTATCTTGTGCCTATGGGCATGCTCTGGATCTTTGTGTGCCTTGTGCTTCTCATGCTAAAGGCATAGAAGATATATTAAACACAATCACCATGTTATTTAACATTTATTGCTTTAAAAATAAATGGTAAATAATTTACAAAATTTAAATGAATAAACAATTAACAAACTTGATTTGATGTACTAATTAATTAGTTGTGGTTAAGTAGGAAAATTTAAATAAAAATTCATAGATATTCAAGTTGCGATGACAATAATTTTAGGTTTTAAAGAAATATTTAACCAATTATATAGTGTGTTTGATTAATCAATACAATAAGACAAACAAATGTTCAATGTGAGTCACACAATTTTTATCTTTTCATCTCAGTTTGATACTTTGAAATGCTCGAATTCCTCTTTGCAATATTTCAAATTGATTTTTCAAACATACACTAATCACAATTAGTGATATAAAAATGATAATAAAAATATGCTTTTTTCTCCATCAAATTACATAAATTAGTCTTAGTAAATAGCAACCTTTATCGACTATATGTATAAAATTATAAGAAGGGAAAGTGAATTTAATAACCAAATCAAAATTAAAAGAAAAATTTAAATAATATTTTGATTCTTATAAAATATAAGATTTTTTATTTTATTTTTTTATTTAATTTTTACTTTTAAATAATAGTATTAACTAATGATATAGTAATGATATTGATAATTTATTGACTTATCATATTATTAAGAAGTTTGATAAGATAATTATATTTTTTTTTTGTAAACTATATTTTTAAATATTTTATCAACTAATTTAATATTATAAACTGTTTTGAATAAATGAGACATTTAAAAATATAATTTAAATAAAAAATATTTATGATTGTGTTATAAGACTCTTTAACAATATGATAATTCAATGAACAATCAATATCATTATTATATTATTATTTAACATTATTATTTGAAAGTAAAAATTAAAATAAAAAATATTTTTAAATTATTAAAATTAAAATAATTAAAAAAACTAAAATAAAAAACTTATTTTACAAGTTTCAAAATATTATTTATGACAAAAAAAACTGAACAAATTGACTATAATGCGTAACAGTATTATAATATTTTTTTATTATAATTCATAAAACTTGCCAGAGCATAAGCACCAGCAGCAACTGCTCCCATTTCACCAAGGTGCTCCAAATGCTTGTGGTGCTTCTCCTCCTTTCTGTAATCAACGTCATTTCCGGCAGCATCAACTGGCTGTTTTTCATCTCTGTGATGGTGAAAGAAGTGATGGTGCATCTCTTCAGCCATGGTTGAATGCAAAGTGATATTAAGAGTGGGGAGAAAATATGGTAGCTGCTTCTATGTTGAGGTGGTTTGTGTAGGGAGTTCAGCTATTTATATAGAATGCATTGTTTGTTGTGGGTGGAAAAGTCTTCTAATTGGAAATTCTCACAAGAATGATTCAATCTTCAACGAATATAAAAGTGGAGAAAAATATTTGGATTCTGTCTATTAAAAGAGAGAGAAAAAAAAGCATTAATAAACTCAACATAAACATTGGTTTTCTTACCATAAAATAATTTCACGTCTTTCTTGTTGGATAACATGTTTCTTATTAAGTAATAAGAATTGAAAATAATGATAAAAAAAAATAATATATCCTAAAAATTTTATGGTATTCATTTAAGATTTGAAGCTATGATCTTATTCATATTACTTCAACTTTTACTATTAGATCAATCCTAATGATTCAACAGTTTTTCAACGTAAAATTATATTAATTTGTAACAAGTAAATGTAATCGATCCAATTTCTTATACTTTAAAAATACATGTTTTTTTTTTTTTGAATGATTTCTTCTATCCTAAGATGACATGTGGTGAAATTAGAATTAGTTAGGAGTACGTAATTTAGAAGTCATCTTAACTAGGGAACTATTCATGTACTTTTTCTTAGATATTTATATATTTTGAAAGAAATTCGTTTTGTGATTTGAATTTGACTTAATTTTATGATATATTTGAAATTTAATCCGATAGCATATATAACTATATCGCACGTATATTGTTTTTGGTCCATTGTTATGTTACTCTCAAATATATGAATTTCTTTAATCTAATTACTGACTTGTAAAAGGTAATCAAATAATAATAAAAATATAATTGTTTTTATTCAAAACACCCGACATAAACATGTCTTCCATACTTAATCAATAATAATATTCCACTAAAAAAATGTGTGTAGTATATATTCAAATTTTGTGTTTTGACAGCTCTAAATTATATAAATTTTGAAAATAAAAAATGTTTCATAAATGTTGAATTTTTATATTATTTAAATTTTTGCTCTTTTCACAATATTTTCTTATATTCTCTAATCGAAATATTTCTATAGACTTCCTTATTGGTTAACCACACAAGTTTAGAGCTTCTTTACTTTGTTTTTATTTTTTATATTCACTTTTAATTTACAAAATTGTTATCTTTAATTTGTTTCCAATTTTCAGATAATTGTATAGGACATAGTTAAAACATTCTAGTTATTAAAATCATTTAATTTATTTCATAAAAAATATTTTAAATTTATGTCTAAAAATTATAAATGAATGAGATGAATTTAATTGACCCTCTCATGTTAAATTTCTCTAAAGAGGACCCTTCTACGAAAAATGTAGAGACGATTTCCTTTCAAAGTTCCGATGAAATTTTGAAAAGAAAAAACATGGACATCAAAATGATACAACATAAGATTATCCCTTTTCATTTTAGGATGTATATATTTTTAAAATACATGAATATGAAAAAGGTAAAAAAATATGGAAAAAATTGAATTAATTATATATAATATCACATATAATGATAATTATTTTTATATTCAAATAATGAAACTGTTCTAAAAGCGATAAAGATAGTTTTTTTTTTTATTAGTAGAAGCAACAAAGATAGTTTATATATTAATAGTTATATTTTCTATCAATCAAAACTAATAATTATTAAATACACATCATAGTTCAATGGAAACAAAAAGGTCATATCTGGTGAGTTTTTACCAGGGGAAGGAATAAAGAGGTGTTAACGTAGCCAAGCAAATCTTAGTATTAAATAATTTGGAGAATTGACTTATTATTCAAAAGCTTTGTCCTCAAAATAAAGGGAGAAAATAGGCATATCATATGATTTTGGATGTATATTGCCGACATAAATAAATTATGAGATAACCTCCTTTAGTTTGCAGTTCTAACCCATTTTTTAAAAATAGTTTCATCTCCTTTTCTTCCACAAGAAGAAATTGTCAGCTAATTAAAAAATAGGCATATTCCATAATATACGAAGAATATTGCTTTTTAGATTGGTTCAATCTGTTTTTTTTTTTTTTTACACCCTATATATTTTCGAAGACGAAGATAATAGGCTGCAACTGTAACTCCTTAAATTAGTACTTTTGAGTGTGGGTGTGTAAATGTATTAATACAAAATTGTTATAATTTATTCAAAAATTTAAAGTTTGAGTCAATTAATCACTTTTTTTTACAAAAATATATTTTCTTCGACACCATACAACATGCATTCCATCAATTAATCGACCAAGGATTTAGCAAGCTGTCCTCAAAAGTAAAATGAAATTGGTATAACAATTTTGATTTAAACATTTTAGTTACTGTAAAATAGATTTTTATTTTATTTTTTATTTTTTAAAAGATTTAGTTTTTTTTATTTAATCTATAATATTAAGTAACAATATTATATGTTGATGTAATAATAACATTGATAATTTATTACGTTATTAAAGAATTTTACAATATAATCATGTGTAATTTTTTTCGTAAATTATATTTTTAAAATAATTATCATTAAATGACCTAACAAGTAATTTAAAAATATAATTTATTAAAAAAATTATATATAAATATTTTATCAAATTTTTTAATAACATCATAAATTAATGAACTGTTAATATCGTTATTACATAATCAATTAATATTGTTATTTGATCATAGAACTAAAACAAAAAAAATTTAAATCTTCAAAAAACTAAAAAAAAAAATCAATTTAAAGAACTAAAGTAAAAAATTATTTTATAGATATTGAAAGTTTATTTAAGCCAATAAATTTTAAACATGATAAAATATGAATATTTTCATTTTATCCTAATCAATAATTTAAAAATGACTAAATAAGTCATTTTTAGCATTACCATTGTTTACTTCTTTTATCACCTTCTTGAACTGTAATCCTGACTATCTCATTAATTATTAATTTAATATTTAAATATCTTTTTTTTATAAATATGTGACTTTTGTTTGTTTTAGTTTTTGTATTTTTTGTTTTTAGTCTTTTCAAATATATTATATTTTACTTTTTGTTTTTATTTTTTATTTTTAATTTCTATAAATATGTTATTTTTTAGTTTAGTCTAGAATGACACTATTGAATATCTAAATAATGTAACACTTTTAATGACATCATATTTACTAACTTGACATTTTTATGATATTATTATTTATTAATATGATACTTGTTGACATCATTATTTAATAATATGAAGCTTGATGACATTATTAAGACATCATCACTATTAATTATATTATCATTTAACAAAATCAAATTAATAATATAAATATTTTTGAAAAAAAGTAATAATAAAAAAGTATTAAAAATTAAAGTTAAAGTACTTCTATTTTATGAAAACTAAATTATTTTTTATACCATCAAAATTTGTTAGGTCAGGTTAATAAAAAATAAAAAATATAAAAAACATTTTTTACCATTGAAACTACAACATTCATTAGTAAACTACCTCTAATAGAAAGTATTAAATATTCTTTCACTAATACTCTTAGATAGAGCACTCTCAGTAAACTTTAGACTGGACCAGGAATTTATTTCTGTCAGTGACCCAGTGGTGCAGTAGAAACTCTGCACACCTCATAGCTTCCCCCACCATCATGTGGCTTTATTGCAGCATGCATTGTCAACTAAGACAAGCTGGATGGACACATGATGAATTAATAGGTGTCGTGGCCCCCAAAATGTACCATGAACACAGAAAGTGACATATGGTGAGGTGATTGGTGGTATTAAAGCACATGTGGCATTCAATTGTAAATCCGAAGGACAAAAAGTGGTAGCAACAATTTGAAATTAAATTTAAGAGCTACTTAATACAAGGTATAATAATGTCTTAAAGCTACTTAATACAGGGTATAATCATGCCTGAAAGCTACTTTAGACTCAATCAGAGTCCTTGGTCCCATACCCTATTCACCCTCTCCATCTAACACATCTTATAGCAGCAGTAAAGTAATGGTGTGCACAGCTATTAGAAGTCCAAATGACCCAGTCATCACCTGCAGCCACCCATAGTAGGATGGATATGCAGGACACCCCAATCAGTAACCCACCAAAATACCAAAATATGAAGACAAATATACAATGGTCAATGGGGACACTACAACAAAAATGATAAAAGTAAATGCCATTATAACTATAATACTTGTAGTTTTGATAATAATTAACACATTTATCATGTGCTTCCTTGATCATAAAGGACATTAATCTGCAAGTACACTAACATAAACAGAATCCCAACAAATATTCTATACTATTGTCCAGTTTCTATAATCTAGTTAGAGAACTATACATTGAATAAACAGAAAACCAACAAATATTCTATAATATTGTCCTGTTGAGGAATACTAAAGAAAAATTTCAAATACTTTTTTTAATATTTTTTATTAAAATTTATTAATATTAGTAAATTTTATTTTTAAATAAAAAATATTAAATAAAAAATTAAACTATCAAAATTAATAATTTTCAACAAATTTCAATTAATCACGTAAAAAATATTAAAAAAATATTTAAAAAGTGTCACTATCATTTTTGTTGTTCAATTTCTACAATCAAGTTAGAGAACAGTACATTGACAAATATATATAAACAGTGTGAAGAGAAATGCTGATAATATTTGTATTACTAGTACTTTCTTTTATTTGAAAACAAAGTTTTAAATTGCGATCTTGCAGTTTTAGCACGATCTTCACTGGTAAGGAAAATTATGAATAAATATAGCTTATGTGGCATTGTTGTGATATTAAAGACTATAATTATAGATGCAAATTAGTTTTTAAAACCTTGCTTAATAGAATTTATGTAAATTCTACTAACAGAATTGAGTCCTATTTTCTATCATTTGTTATTTAGATGGACACTTGAATTTTATTGAATAATGGAGGAGAGCATATGAACAAAATGTGTTAAAAAAAAATGAGAGAGAGAGAGACACCTGTAATTCATGGCCATTAGAGGTGGGAAGAGGGTGTATACTTGCAGAGTTAACTTCATCAGTGGGAAGAGGAACTGCAGGATTACTGCTAATGAAGGGTATGCTGCCACTTTTATAAGGTACCAATGGAGCTGTCACACTTGCTGAAGGTGAAGGACTAGGAGAACTTGCTTGTAGAGGATGAAAATGCCATTGAAATAGAGGAGATGGAGACACTTCACCAGAAAAGGGAGCTGGACCAGCCAGTGGTGAAAGTTGATCTGGGGGCATTGCTGAAGCATGTGGTGTGGCTGCTGCTGCTGCTGCTGAAGTGACCATAATGGCTAGCTTCTGAGAACCTTGGCATGCTTTGAGCGACCCATCATTGAAGCTAAAGTAGAAGAAGCCCGGACGTGATGGATGCCACTGACAACATTAACATATAATTGGTATAAAAAAAGATAATAACAAAAAATGTTCAGTTTTTCAAGAATAAATTTAAATCTTCCTCAAACATTTTCTTATTAAATGTATTTTATATTTTAAGATTTTAGACATATTTGATTTTTTTTTTGTTTATTATTATCTTTATAGATTAATAAGTTTAGGACAACTTACATGTGGTTATTTAGATTTTTTATGGTTTCTAATTTTTCATCTATATAATTCTCATAATAAAAGTTCATAACTTCACATTAAAAAATATTTAAGAAACTACATTTGAGTTTTATTCATAGAAAAATAGAAGATGGATATAACATTATTTATAGTTTTAAACCTTTTTTCTGCAAAACCAATGGTTTTGAAAGCACTTAGAAAGCAGCCAGAAGAAAAGTTTTGAAGGGCCTTACCGTGTAAGAGGCAGTGTTGGGGTTGGTGAGAAGAGTTGCTTGTGTGAAATTGCAGAGATCAAAGGCATTCTGGTTCTTGAAAATGTAGACGTTGTAGTGTTGATTGTGATTGAAAACTGAGATAGAGGCAAAGCAGAGAGCAATATTAGTTGCTACTTGCTAGTGTTAAAAAAAATACTTATTACAAAGATTTCAGTTGCTAGTAAATCTGGGGTATTATTAGCAGTAGTACTCACTGATGGAATCTCCAATATGAACAGTGGGGTTCTTCCACTCAGAAGATCCATCAACTAGAATGGTGGTGCAATGAGAAGACTGAAATAGTAAAGGTAGAAGAGTGTAGAAGAAAATGGGAAAGGACATGATCATTAATATGCTATTTTTTTTTTCTGAAGGAAAAATTGGTAGAGAAAGGTTATGGAGGCTTTGCAGCTTTTATGTTATATATCTCTCTGTTGATCCAGTTTTCTGTCTCTCACCCTCGGCGAAATTAAGGAATAGAAAAATAAATATAAAATGGATATACGAAAACGTGGGGAAGCAGATTTCTAAATTTGCAGAAGGAAAAGTTTGGAGACGAAATTGTATTCGACGCTTAAAAAGGGAAATGGAACGAAGAAAAGAGAAATATGTGAGTGTAATTAAGGTTATAATTAGATAGAAAAGATATATAGAAAAAAAAAAATAAGTATTGTTGAAGTGTATGATACACAGAAGTGTTTTAAGAATATGTTAATTGGCTGAAAATTATACTTAAAATATAGAATTGGTTTAATAGAATTTAATAAGGTGTGTGGGTTATTAGAAATTTTTATACATATTTTTTTATTTAAAAAAACTAAAATTAAATTTTGTAAATAAATAGTCTTTGATAAAATTATTCATTGATAAAATTAATAAATATTTTTAATAGTAATATGTGGAAAAAATATAAATTTTTTTATTTATAAATCATTATTTTTTCAAAAATGTTTGCCTTTGGTTGGTGACGAGTTTGAACAGGCGTTTAATATTATTTTACATACTGTAAGGTTTTTTTTTTTTTTTTTAAATTCCTTAAAGAGTGTCAGATACCTTTTTTTTTAATTAAAGGTTATAAGTAATTTTTCATGAAAAAATGATTTTATTTAATTTACAAACATTATTTTCGTTATTTACAATATGATGGAGCAGTTTTTTACCAGGATGCATTTTCACACAAAAGTCCATCTCGAAATTTTATACAAACATTAAATGCATATAACTTAAATCAATATTTCATAATTTGATTTTATTTCTGAAAAATCTTTCTTAAAATATTAAGTAAAGAAAATGAAAAAAAAAAAAAAAAAGGAGAAGCAGAAGCAGAAGCAGCATGCATAATAAGGACTGAGGAGAATTTGGGCCAACGGAAATACGATGATGGGGATTATTATGCTAAAATCATTCGTGATGTGAAATTGTGATTATTAGCTGCCAGTCAATTTATTGATTTTATAATTCTTTTAATTTTTCAATTTGAACAACTTTTTTCTTGGGTGATGAGATTGAGAAATATACGAAGTTATTCTCCTTCATCTGATTAATTTAACAAATTTTAAGTACTTTCAAATATTAATCTTTAACATTTTCTACGCGTCATTTTCTAAAATTAAATAGTGTGCGTGATGCAGGAAATCAATTATAAAATTAACTAAAAATTGAGTGAAAAAATATAATATATATAAAGAAATATACATTATAAAATTAGTTAACACAAAAAAGAATAAATATGTTTTTAATATCTATATAATTAAATTTAATATTGAATTTTTTAAAAAGAATTATTATTTTTAATCCTTATAAACTTTAAATTTTTTTATAAAAGATTTAAATAATCACTTATTAATTAATTACATAACATATATTTATATGTAAGTTCAAATTCTGCTATAAATGTGGAGATTTTATTGAAACATATCCTACCTCTCTTGAGCCTTGCCATCTTATCTAATTTTTTTTGTAAAAAAAAAATATTAACATAACATATCCAAATATGTATATCCAATTAGGATTATTATAGTGATAAAAGTTTAGATAATTTAAACAAAATTTAAAATTTATATTTTATTATTGTAGTTGTATTGATGATTTATAACTTAAATTGATGACCAATTTAATGAGAACACTGATTATTGGTTGAAATAGTAAGTCAATAGTTGAATTATACAAACTAATATTAACAAAAATTTGGGTAATTAGATATTTGCCAAGATTTTTAAAGAAAAATCAAGAGCCCTTGATCAAGTAAAAAAGACCTTGTCAATTTTAAAGGAAGAAAAAAATATTTTATTTCATATAGTACCTTGTCTAATTATTTATAAATACTAGGATGTCCAACATTGGATCTATGCCAAGTATACTTACTTCCAACATGGCCTATAGTGAGGATATTTCAATCACCAATATTTTTAGGAGATATTTGAGCTCTATAAAAGAAAATTGCCCCCTTATTGGTTAGAAATAGAAGAATGTCATTGAAATCCCAAATAAGTAACAACTTACTCAGGCTTTGAGATGATCCCATAAATTTTAGCATTTTAAAAAAAATCAAACTTATATAAATGTTAGTGCAAGTCAAAAATGCTTGCTTAAAACAAAATGGAGAACAAGATAACATCAAGCCGAATGTCTTATGTCCTAAGTGCATAGGGTGAATCCATTTTCTTTAAAGCCCAAATCCTTTAAAGTGCCTGTAGGCCTCTAAACTATACATTGTTAGATAATTAGGTATGAACCTTAAATAGAAATATAATGTTGACTTATACTTATGGAAAACATCTATCTAATGGATTTGGTTCCTTTTTGCTAAATGTCTTCTCATATTCTAGGCAAGGACTAAAAATTCTTTTAAGAATATAAGACCTTTATCAAAAAGTCTCTTGACTCAAAGAAGTTTCCTTGACCATCACATTATTACCTATTTTTACCTTTTTTACACAACTTAGGATTGCCATATTCATAGTGCACTATAATTGTCACGATTAGATGGTTTAGCAAAAGAAACCTACCTTGATCCAAAATTAGATGAATGTGGTTCATCAAGGTATTTAAGCCTTATGGGTCCCATAACCTAACCAAGAAAGTGGTATAAATACCATGTGCTAGATGCTAGACTTTTGATTCATTATTTTGGTCCACCTAATAGTAAGGAGATACCCACACCATAGTATGGATATGCATTAACGCACATATAGGAGTGGTAGGTGAGATTGACACAAACATTCCCATAATGACATCTTGGATTAGGAGAGTTTTGCCATCCTTGTGTAATATTTTATTTTTCTTCAACATAACCTTTTGTTGTGGGCCATAATCATGAACCTAAATGTGTTTTTACCCTTTAAAGCCTTTTGACTCAATAGGTCCTTGGATATGTTGCCATCAATCATTCCATCGTTATTATTGTTTTTAACACAAAATTTAAAACTGATTTTGAGCATTAATATTCCCTTTCCACATTCACTTCCTTTTATACTGATGTTCGTCCTCTTTTAATTTTTGACATTTCCTCTATTTAGTAAATTAATCATTATGCAACTAATTAATCACCTCCTTGATTATTGGTTGTAATTAATGTGTTATGGTTTTATCCAAAATGTTGCACTATGGTTGGTTCAAGTTAAGTTGTTGTCATTGTTTATTGATTATCCACTAAATTTTTTTGATAAAGAACTTTTTACGAACAATTTCTTGTCATATGACCATAATTCCCATAATATGTTCACAACAAATGTTGCCCCTCATACTTTACCTTGAAAAATAAGTTTATAAACCAAACTTTGCCCATCATTGGTTGGTGCAATTCCATCTCTACACTCATCCTTGCGAACTTTTCCTATGAAGCTTAAAGTGTCATCATGTTGACCTTAATAGGCCTACCTACCACTAACATTAATGCTAGCATAACATTTTCCTCATAATACTCTATACGAAGGTTGGGGAAGCAAATCCGTGCCATGGCTTTATCTATTTTCACTTTTGATAATACAAAGTCTAGAACCCATTCACAAACTGTGAAATAACAATTGAATATTAACTAAGGGTTGCTCGAAGTAACTTTTCCTTATTATTATACAAATCAAATTTAACCATAAAGAACTCATGCCTAATATCCATAATATTAGAACCACCTAAAGGCTTCCACGTCATCTTAAGCTTATCCTTCATGGTGAGATAACTTATTTTTTACCGCAACAATTGTATGAAAACAATATTTCTACATGATGCCCTAATTGTTTGAATCACATTTTCATTAATAAAACATCTAGGTTTTAAGCAAGAACCTTAAATTTCACCTTAAAGAGATTTTGACCTAAGATCCACTTTCTCACCTTTAAATAGGCTCTTTATTCCAAAAAGGTATTGGTTGAGCTGGCATCCCTCTATCATCTAACAGTTTCAAAAGAGGAGTGGGAGAGCATTGCTACACCTAGTTTTTCTACCATTGTCGTAAATGTTTTTAATAATGAATTTATTAAATGACTCCTAATTTAAAAGTTATAAGATTTTTGTTCTAATGCCTTTTTAAGTTAATGAGTTTCAATTCTGTTTAAATTATTTTTTATTTTTAATATTTTAAAAACAAGAAGGATTATTATATATATATTTTTTTTAAATTAAACCTATATCTACATTTTTTTATAAAAATTGTTGAGACCTCTAAGGCTTTGCAAATAATCCATCTTCTTGAAAATCCTCTCTAACATCAAATCCCTCAATAGGGTTACACTCACATATGGCAACCAGAAATTTTTCTTCCACCAAACCTTTCATCCACATTTGCAACACTTGTAGAACTTTTGCTACTAACAATATCAAATCAAGCCTTTGACCTAGATACATGACATTGGTCCTCATGAAAGTAGAGTGATCCCATGGATTAGAGTAAGCATTGTCGTTGAAATCAAACATATTGAGGAGTGAGTGCTCAAGCATGAGCACCATAATCAAGTCATGCATCTTATCCAAAAGCTTAGACACTGTAGAGATGCATGTCCGTAAGTAGCCATGTGAGTGGGAAAGACATAAGGTTCAAGATCTTCTTGTAAGTGTCGTCGACGTGGCATGTCACTTTCACAATGGCCATCACCATCCCCAGTGCCATGTTGCATGGCACCTTCGCTACCTCTATGCTCGGGACCTTCGCTATCTCTATGCTCATTTGGTTCTTCTCTACCTTAACACCATTTGGGTCGTTGTTAAAGCCATCGCAAACCCTAACCTTATTCACCGTGCATACTAAGCCATGAACTGAGTGTAACTAAGCCCTCGTTGAATTAATCAACTAAGAATAGAAAATGATTCAAAATAGCAAATAAAGTAGATTTTGATAAATCATAAATCCTTAGGACTCATATCTTAAATCTGCACAAAAATAACTTTGTGGCAAACGAGGAGGTTCCACGAAGCGGTGATAATGGCACCTGTGTAGTGGTTATAAATATATAAATTTTGAAGTTATATTTAAATTAAATTTAATATTTAAATAAAAATTAAAAATAATTAAATATACATTTCAATATGTTATTGATTTATTTAACGAAGATACCAAAACCTTTCTAATTATGACAACACTACAGAATTTACAAAGTTATAAATGTACAAAGTCAATTATAATTTTTTTAAACATACTATAATTGCTTACTAACAATTAAAACTATAGTATTATCTTTATTTGAAACATTCTTAATTCTTAATTACCTTTAAAACACATACATTCTAGATATTCTCTTTTGAAAGTGCATTTTATACATTACCCCCATAATTAACAAAATTATTTTTTGTCAAACTACTACCAAACAATTTTTCACTCAATCATGTTAAAGTACTTTTCTTTTGTTTTTATATGTATACCTAATCTTTTTAATCACCTATCTCTTTGAATGTTTTCTCTTTTATCTCTATTTTTAAATTAAATTTAAATAATTTTTTTTTAAAAAAGTGTCAATAGTTAAAAATAATCTTTTTATATAAAAATTAGATCATTTATTATAAATTGGACATATTATTTATAAAAATATTTATTTATTTTTAATTTTAATTAGATAAAATAAATATTTACCCTATATAACATACATACTAGAATGTTTATTTATAAAAAAAAAACTCCAAAAATAAAGTTTAACTTAATGTGCTGTGAAAATGAACAAAATAGAGCTTAATAAATTAAAATAAAATGAGACATTAATTTACGCATTATATTTGCTAATTATAAAATAAAATAAGACTCGTGGATTTACATTTAGTTCATATTCAAAAGAAAACACCATCAAGTGCGTAGATAAATTGAGGTTTGTTGTTCTAGTTTAATCTTTAATCTTAAATTCAAGTCTCGAATTCGCTAATGTGCTAAATAATCGAAATAAAATTTGTATGCCTAGGATACTCTAATTCAAAAAGTGTGTTGCTACCCCTAAGTATGATCCATTTGAACACGATTGCTTTTCATAAAAACTATACATATGATGTGTAAAAAAATATATAACAAAACGTTATTTTTTATTACACAAACATATACAAATGCACACATACTTCAAATTCAATTCAATGTTTGATTTGAAATTCAAAAATTGATAGAGTAGGAAATCTTTTACAAGTGTCATTTTGTGATGATTATGGTATAATACCTTCATTATGTATAATTATTTTGTTGCTTTACGTAAATGAGCTTCTGTGTGCAGAGGGATTAATTCAGCGAGAAGTTTAAACGTTAAAGTTGAATCTACTTCTAATAACGCCTCATAGTCCAATCAATAAATACCCATTGAGATTTTAAGGCTATAAATCCTTCAGGTATAGCAGACAAGACCCATCTATATCCTGAACTATACGTGTTTGATTTCAGACATTATTTCCGTCCTGATCTATAAAAAAATAATAATAAATAGGATTGAGAATGAATGGAATTAATATCAATATAATTCAAAACTCAATTTTATATTTATTTCGTTAGATTTAATTTATTAATCAAATAATTTAAATTTAAATTAAAAATTGATTTTATTAAATAAACAAGTTAATTTTAAATTATATAATTTATTTGTAAATTTGAATCAGTGGAATTTAAGTTAAAAATAAAATTTTATATCAAATTTAAATCAAACTTTAAACTGAATTAATTTTTGTCGTATCAAATTAAGTCAAACTGCATCAATTTCAATTGAGTTCAATTAATTTTTATTTTAAAAAATAAAATAAAATAAAGAAAGACAATAAAAGAGATGTGGATGTAGATGAAACACATTAGGCATGTGAATTGAATCGTATATGCCTAAAACCCTTTGTCACTGATCTAACTCTCCACGCATAAGCATATAATTTATTCTCTCTCTCATATTATTTTTGGGGTGTGTGTGTGTGTGTGTTTTGTTCCCTCAAGGAGTCTCTTTAAGGAATCATCTTCACGTGTGACTAGGTTGAGTGTCTTGTGTATAGGACCCTCCATATAAGGGGTTGCTTTAATGCATGGTTCTCGACGTTACTGAATTGGTGAGTTGTCACCTTGTGGAGGACCCACCTTAACTATGTTTATATGTGGCTTCTTTCTGTTTTGAGCATCGCTAATTAATACCACATTATTGAAAAATACAAACTAAACTTCGTGGGCTTTAGTATTTAATACTATTTAACAAATTTTACTTATAAATTTTTAGTTTTAATAAATTTTAATCAATAATAATAAAAATTAGTAGAAAGAATGAGTTAATTACAAGTCAGTACTCCTCACTAGGAGAAACTTTAACGCATGAAAGTGATAATACAAGTTCATGTGACGTAGCTTTTTCGCGTGGACTGATTTCGTCCAACAATTTCATAAGATTTAGCAATAACCTTTATTTTCTTCTTCTCTCTCTTTTTCTTTTTTTTTTCTTCTTTTTTTTTATAAAGAAATTGTTGGAAACAAAATGGAGAAAAGAAAAATTGAAATGGATTTTGATACATACTTTTAATTAAAACATTAACTAAGTTTAATCCATAAAAGGTTGTAACCAACCAAGTTTCTATATTTAATATAAAAAAAAAAACCGCGTAACGTTACAAGATTTCCCTCCTTCAATGCTAAAAGCAAGAACTTATCACTATACGTTGAAGCTTCATCTTTTATGGTCTATTCCAGTAGCAATATTGCCATGCTGGCAATGTTGCTATTATAAGTTGACTGTCATTGCTCGACCCTTTTACTTGAAACATTTGTTAATCAATACTTGTCATATAATTCTTTTGCTTGTCAGTTGTTAAACAATACTACTACAATTCTTTTGCCTATCAAAATAAATAACTGTCAAATAAAATAGAGTGATATTATTTATACAAAATATTACAACAATTTATACACATAGAAAGGAAATGAGAAGATAAGAGATATAATATAAGATAAAGAGAAGTTATAGTAATATATCTTTTAATACATATTTTTTAATAGTTAAAATTTATTTAAAAATATATCATTTATTAATTTCATATTCTATTTAATAAATCTTTCATAACTCTATAATTTTTAATAAATTTTAATCACTACAAAGTTAATTTAAAAGTATGTTACTAGGTTTGTTCTTATAAAACACTACTGAAAGTCTTTATAATATCTTTGTAGTTTCTTTCAATTGCCAATTGCGTGACAAAATCTCTGGTTAGGAGGTCCATGCCCAAAATAGAGACAACGATTGTGAGATGATTGATTGATTTAAAAGACAAATTAGGGAAATTCAAACTCAAAAGAAATAAATCATTGGTTTAGTAGATGATCTGATCATATAGGTCACCAATGAGTAAACTGTGAAGTTAGGACTTTCCGTTGTTCTCTCGAAGCTTTGTATACGTTATGGGGCCAACACATGATTGCATGATAATAAGACAATTAACAGATTGTTGATACAAGAGTAGAACACCTGTACAAATATTGATTAATTTAGTAAGGTTTGCAATAGATTGAGATGGACCATGCAACAATCAAGAGGGTAACACAATATATAATATTTACTAGTTTTATTAATGATTAATATCTCTTAAAGACATGATTAATCATTTTTAATAAAAAAATTCTATTAATTCTGTTTTTTAATTTTTTTTTTAAATTTGAATTTTAAACTTTACCAATTTAATTAAGAAAATCGAGCACAACTTTACCCACACCAACATTCAATGTATTGATTTTATTCACAAATTAAGAAAATATATAAACAATGGAAGGGTATAAGGGTAAGTTAACTCATATTTTGTATTACTTGTCTTCATTTAGATATATCAATCAGCTATATGCACGCTTGTAGGTTGGTAGTGGTGTAAGCTTGCAAATTTATGTAACTAGAATAAGGACAATATATATAAATTAAAATAAAAAATTTAAATATAAGAAAAAGCTCTCAGGAGAAAAGAATCACCAGTTTTTTCAGCATTAAAGCTTGCAAACAACTTGGAAAAGTAATCATTATATCTGTCTCTCTCTAGAAGATATTAAAATGATTATATCCGAAAGAAAGCTTAAACTTGAATTATTGTAACTACCTCGAGAGGCCTTATAAGCTAACTATAAACATGTATATCAACTTCAACAGAATACCAAGAAAGTTTATTAGTACTCTCTTGACGGATCTTTGATTGTTCTTTGTTATAAAGGACTACAAGGAAAGATTGATTGGGGTGATGAAACTGCATGATAT
>JAMLFT010004724.1:0-18947 GCA_026544285.1 Pachyrhizus erosus | reverse complement strand
ATCTCAATTGAAAATTAATTGGTTTAAATATATATATATATATATATTTAAACCAATTAATTTTCAATTGAGATATTAATGATATTTCATCGTAACGTATTTATTATAGATTACATTTGTTGATTTAGTCATAAGGACAAAATTTAAGGACAGTATACGATAAGTGTTTTCAGTGCAATTTTTTTTTAGTTCAAATAGGCATTTTATCTTAGTAATCCAGACCAATCTTCAATGTGTAAGTTATGATGATGAAACTCCAAACGTAATAAAGAAATTAGCTTTTAAGTTCTTTATATGAGGACATTGTAGATTTATAATGTGATTATATTATCTGTATTTTCTCCAGAACAATTAATTATGCATAAAACTTCGATTTTATAATCTTGGAACCAGGTTCTCTATTTAAATGATGACACATGAATGTTGTTTCTAATAGTACATAATTTCATTAAACGAGTGTTACTTAATTTTAAATAGATATCCAGATGTAGTCATTTTAAAACTAATTAAGCTCCTAATTATATAAACCAAAATGGCACAGTAATCTTGTGCTCACTCTAATTTTTGCTGCAATTAAATATTTACTATTTAATTATTATTTATCTATTTTAGTTCAAAAGAATATTAGAAAGAGTTATAAAAGACGAGTGTATCATGACCAAAAAACAACCAATACAAAAAAAAAAAAAAAAAAAAAAAAAAGGATGAACTTAACTGTCATCTTTATTTCCTCCTTTACATACGCATGTGCTAGACACAACTATGGCACACATTTTGCATTAAAATATTGACCTGTCCTTTTACTCAAATGTATCCACTGAGGTTAAGTTTCCACCTTTTTAGTTTTAATCCCACTTTAGTTGGAGATTCCATATCCATTCCTTCAATAATCAATCCCAAACTTTGTAACTTTGCCGTGATATATAATTATATATACAGTACATATATTGTTCAGGTCATTTTCATCTTAACTTCCTCCCCACTATCAATGTGTTTGTTAATATCAAATTACTTTAGAGTTTAGACCCACTTATGTACATTGGGGATAACCTGGTTGGAAATGGTCACTCCACTGAAGAACAAATATTGCATCTCATGAAATTCTGAGACTGCATTTGTCTAGTATCATGAATTTTGATTAAAAATATTCAAATTCTATGGCCTAAAAAACATACCTGAAGGCTCCACTGAATAAAGCAAGTGAGGAAAATGTTATCTAATCAGTAATATTCTAGTGGACAATTATGGATTGGAATGATATGCCCATCTCAAGGGAAGTTCAATTGATGTGTTATTGGATAAAATATTAAAATATATGTTATTATGGGAATATTCAAAATTAATTTGTATGTTTTGTTGTTCACAAGTGGCATGGTAATGATTATGAGGTTTCAATTCAAACTTACAATTTATAATGTCAGTAAGAGCCACGAGTTTTGTGGTTATAGTCATTTTGATTTCTCTTGTATTTTTTAAATATTCTCTAAGTTGTTAAAGCTTACACTTCACTTGTTAATCAACAAAGTTTGCTATTATTTGGCAATACAAAAGTGGCATGATACTGTTTTAGTTCTACATGCGAGAGATAGTCATATAAATATTTCGATACATAGATAAATAAAGAAATAACAAATATTTCACGATGACACAAAGGGTCATGAATTCTGGTCTAATTTATACTGATGGACTTAGACTTAGACTTAAAAGAGACATTCTGTCTATATACTACTAAATAGAGTACTGAATACAAGTTAACTTGGATCATTAGATATATATTTACTTTATTTTATTGAACGACCAGGATTTCTCCCCACTAAGGGCAATAGCATGTGGTTATAAATTGTAATTTACAAGTTAGTCCTCATATAAATGGGTGTTTATTCAATAGTGATCTACACGGTGAGAATTATTTCATTTAGTAAAAACATGGAAAATGGAGTGGTTGAATGTATTCATGTCTTTTGTGATAACAATATTTATTTTTAAAAATAAAAAAATGAAAAATAACATATATGATATTAACATATAGAGTTTAAACAAAATCAGAAAATTAACACTCACACCATAATTTATTTTTCATTAACCACGATTCGTTGGAAAATGTTTATTCCTTCCATCATTGTCAAATCTATTATTTTTTATGTCGTCAACAGTTTTAGTAAACTTTATGAGAAAAAAATATCATATCTCATGCTAATTTAAAATTTGAAATAAATAATAACAATTTTATAATCAACAAAAGTATTTCTTCAAAAAAATTTAAAATTCACTTAATTGAGCCATTCTAACAACAAACACAAAAAATAAAAAAAATATCAAAGATAAAAATTATAATTTTTTTTATCAAGGACTACAAATATTATTTTTAATATTTTAAGGACTAAAAATAAAATTAAACAAATTTTTAAAGGATACGTTGTCACTCAACTGACAACATAAATCAAAAACAAATTTTTTATTTTATCAAGATAAAGAACAAATTTTTTTTTACTAAATATAAAATTTAAATATTTATTAATGACTAAAAATCTATGTAAGTCAAGAAAAAGGATATAATTTTAAAGAAAGCCAACTTTTGAAGTAAATGCTAGAGAAATGTTAGCAACTCTTTATCAGATATTTTTTTAACTCTTTAATATTGACTATGTTTTATTGAAAATAATAATTTTTTATGAGTCATTCTTCTTATTTAATAAATAAGTCTTTCTTTTTATTTAAAAGTGAGATATACTAAAAATTATAATTTCAATAAATTATTACCAATGTTAAAAACAATGTAAGAAATTAAGTATTTGAGTAAGTGATGCTAATACTCCTACAAAATAAATATGCAATTAACAAACTTTTGTACCTATTATGTGGAAAATTGCAGGGACTAATATGTAATAACAAAACATTGGTTATTTACACTAATCGGTAAAAATATCTTGTATATAATACACAAATTTTTCAACTAGTGTACCCTATAATTCATTAATCCACCTACAACAAATAGGAACATTTCGCAAATTGCGAATGGTAAGAAACTCAAATTTGGTGCGCCTCTTAGAATGTTTTTGGGTAATCTTTTGTAAATTTGTAAAATCAATTTTAGTTAAAATTAAATTTTAATTAAAGTGATATATGTTTGGATTCTTTATTGCAGAAACAAACTTGCTATAAAACTTGGTATAAAATTTCAACATATTGGAAAAATTACTTTTTATCGCATAAAGTCAAATTAATTTTTCGAGACAAAGTCAATTTTACATAACAATAAGTAAATTAGTATTTTTTACAAATTCAAGTTTTATTGAAGTCAAAATCAACTCTCATAATTCTACAGTGAAACATGTTGACAAATATATATGACCTGTATTATTTTTTTAGTGTTAATGTTTTGACCTTAAATTAATTATATTACTAGATTCATCCTATAAAAAATATTGTTTGAAGTTTGCATAGAGCTTACAATTTTGTTTTCTAAAAGACATCTCAAAGGATTAAAGAAAGATCATAAAAAAGAAATGATTAAAAGAAGGAAGTGTTTATAGACTATCTATGATCTCAATTTCTAAACAATAAAAGACTTTTTGGGTGTACTAAGAAAAAGTAAACACGCTCTTAATAAGTGTTTGTGCCTGAATCCAAAGTTAAAAATATTTGTTTCTCATATTTTAGTTGATTTGATGAGATAACATGCATCCCACTAAAATTCACAAATAAAATATATAATAAATAGGATACGAACAGTTCAAATGAATAATTTAGTTTATTAGTTATACTAAAATTAATTAAATGTAGTGTCTAAATTGAAGTATTTGGATTAGTGATTAGTATGGTTGTGAAAAAAATTTGAATAATTTTAATTTTTTGACTTTTAATTATTTTCTTAAAAATTGTTAAAATAATTAAAAATTATGATTAAATTGTTTTTAATTTTTTTTAATCTTTTTATTCTTTTAATACATATTTAAAAACATTTATAGATATTAATTTTTCTTGTGAAATATTCAGAAGAACATAAAATTGATGTTTATTTAACGAGACAAGTAGAAACAACTATTACTCACACTCACCCCCTTCCTACTGCTATTCTTACGTGCGTCCCTTGTGCAAAATCTAAAGTCATTATTAGATCAATGAATTAAATGCAATTATGACTATCGAAAATCTAATTATGAGCAACATTCTAAGCATAGAACAGATGCACCTTAATAGGAACAGGGCAGTCGCCACAAAGAGTTTTTTTTTCTCTTACTTAAAATATATTAAATAGTTTTTTCCTATAAAAATTAGGTGTTGTATTTATAAGACATTGTTTTAAAATAGATGGAGAAGATCATAAGAGATAAAAGACAAAATAAATTAAATTTTTATTATGAAATTATGTATTTATAAAAATTTATAACATTTTTATAAAAATATTATAGACTATTTTTTTGTTCTGCTTGAGCATGCCTTGCATTTGATAAGAAAACTTCAAATAGAGAACCTATTACTATTTAATAGTTTAGTTTTATCCAATTAAAATGCGAAGAAAGGAAAGATATCTTTAGAAAAAGTGGGTGGTTGATAAAATAAATTAATGTTATTGAGTGGCCCAAATATATGAAATGGCCTTTTTATTTTAGGAGTGTTGGATACTATAGCTATTAGCTACCATGTGATTTAACCTCACTTATGTGAGGCAAAGTGAAACCACACACTCATTTTGTTTAACCAAGTAAAGTAAGTCTTATAAAGTTGGGTAGGACTGAAATATCCGTTGGGTGCTTTAAGTTGCAGACACAGATTTCCATTTATTATGGAGAAATCTATGATTGGTGAAAAAACTAGAAAGTGAGAAAAAAAAAAAAAAAACAAGTATAAGTGCTTAGCTATCTTATCAGCCAACTTAATGGGGGTCGAATCATTATATGAATAAGTTATTTCACTAATTGACTTTACATAAATAAAGGAAGACAAAAAAGAAAAAAAAAAAGAAAAAAGAAAAAAGAAGAAGAAGAAAACAAGTGTGTTTGATGAACTAGATAGAAAACCAGACTGAAGAGAATTCATTGTTTAGAGACTGAAGAGAATTAAAACAAGTGTGTTCTATTGTATTTGAAACACAACCAGTATGAAAAATGGTTTTATATGGGCCCGTTAAGCTGATAGCTTAGGCCCAAAATTGAGCCCATTCTCATTCTGTATTCTGTATTCTGTAGTCTATGGCCTATGATTGAATCGGATGGATTCGCTTGGACGCAGTTAGTGACAGTGGTGGAATCCCCAATGGCGGGGGCTTCGATAATGGAGAATCTCTTCCAACGAACGCTGGATGATCTGATCAAAGGCATGCGCCTCCAACTCATCGGGGAATCCAGCTTCATTACCAAGTCCACGGAGGAGATCCGCCGTGAGATCAAATCCACCGATCAGCATACCAAATCCACTGCTCTCCACAAACTCTCCTACCTCTCCGCCGTTCATGGCGTCGACATGTCGTGGGCGTGCTTCCACGTTGTCGAGGTCATGTCCTCCTCCAAGTTCTCCCACAAGAGGATCGGTTACCATGCGGCGACGCAGTCCTTCCACGACGACACGCCTGTCCTCCTCCTCATCACCAACCAGCTCCGCAAGGACCTCTCCTCCACCAACGACTTCGAGGTAAGCCTCGCCCTCGATTTGTTATCGCGAATCGCCACTCTCGACCTCGCTCGCGATTTGACCCACGATGTTTTCAAATTGCTCTCCACCGCTAGGGTTTTCGTTAGGAAGAAGGCTATTGCCGTTGTTTTGAGGCTTTTCGATAAGTACCCCGATGCGGTTAGGGTTTGCTTCAAGCGTTTGGTTGAGAATCTAGAGAGTTCGGATCCTCAGGTTGTGACCGTCGTCATCGGGGTTTTCTGCCAGCTTGCTTCCAAGGATTCTCGGTCATATCTTCCCTTGGCGCCCGAGTTTTATAAGATTTTGGTTGATTCTAAGAACAATTGGGTTTTGATTAAGGTGCTGAAGGTGTTTGCTAAGTTGGCTCCCTTGGAACCTAGGTTGGGTAAGAGAATTGTTGAGCCAGTTTGTGACCATATGAGGAGGTCTGGGGCCAAGTCCTTGGTATTTGAGTGTGTTAGGACTGTGCTCGCCAGCTTGAGTGATTATGAGTCCGCTGTTAAGCTCGCGGTTGAGAAGGTCAGGGAGTTGTTGGTTGATCAGGATCCCAATCTTAGGTATCTTGGGCTGCAGGCACTATCGGTTGCTGCACCCGAGCACTTGTGGGCGGTGTTGGAGAATAAGGAGGCTGTGGTTAAGTCGTTGAGTGACGATGATTCGAATATCAAGATTGAGTCTCTGCGACTGTTGATGGCCATGGTGTCTGAGAGCCATGTGGCAGATATCGCCAGGGTGTTGCTCAATTATGCGTTGAAGTCTGACCCAGAATTTTGTAACGAGATTTTGGGTTCCATTTTGGCAACGTGTTCTAGAAATGTGTATGAGATTGTTGTTGACTTTGATTGGTATGTCTCTCTTCTTGGAGAAATGGCGACGATTCCTAATTGCCAAAAGGGGGAAGAGATTGAGACTCAGCTCGTTGATATTGGCATGAGAGTTAAGGATGCTAGAATGCAGCTTGTTCGAGTTGGGCGTGATCTGTTGATTGACCCTGCATTATTGGGTAATGTGCACTTGCACAGAATATTGTGTGCTGCTGCTTGGGTTGCTGGAGAGTATGTTGAAGTTGCAAGCAATCCCTTTGAACTCATGGATGCACTCCTACAGCCTCGTACCAGTCTTTTGCCACCATCAATAAGAGCAGTTTATATTAATTCTGCTCTTAAAATTTTAGTTTTTTGCCTGGACTGTTACCTTTTACAAAATGAAGGTTCTGCATCTTTGTTTTCTGGTAATTTGGCCGGGGGACAGTCAAAGTTGTTTAGTGGAAAAAATGACACTGAGGCCACTGAATTGGCAACGCGTGAGGGTTCAAAATATGAACAGGATGAGGGTTTTAACCCAAGGAATCTAACTGAATCTTCTGAAGATCTTTCTGTTGAAAATGACATAGATAGAGTTGCGAGTCACAGTCAAACAGTTACACCTCCAACTGTCTTGGCGAAGAAGAATTTCATGCATGAATCCATTGTAAGCCTATTGAACAGAATTGAATTAATCTTTGGCCCACTAATAGCAAACCAGGATGTTGAAGTGCTGGAGAGAGCACGAAACATACTTTCCCTTGTTCAGTTGATTAAGGAAGAAATAATTGATAATTCAGTCCAGAATGTGGACATTATGGACAAGAAAGACACTCAAGTTTCAACTATTATCAGTTCAATGCGTGATGCTTTTACTATAGAACTTGGTCCAGTCCCAACAAATGCACAGGGAAGAATTGCTGTGCCGGATGGATTAGTTGTTAAAGAAAATCTTGATGACCTACATGCAATATGTGGTGATATTGAACTACCTTCATCAAGTTCGTTTGGCACAGGAGGCCCTCACCTTACCATTACTTTGGATGCTTCATCTAATCTTCTGAAAAATGAAGAGTCAGGGCCTTCGAAGGAATCCACATCCCTGATTGAACATCGTAAGCGGCATGGATTATATTATCTTCCTTCAGAGAAGAGTGACACTGTTCCAGATGAGTATCCTCCTGCAAATGATCTAAAGTCAAACAGTAATGTAAATGATGAAGCTGCAGAGCTAGTCAAACTGACAGAACAATCACTTCTTCTGAAGAAAAGGACAAACCAAACAAAGCCCAGGCCTGTAGTGGTGAAATTGGATGATGGAGATGTGGCACCAATTTCAGTAAAAAGGCCAGAGCCAAGGGATGATTCTCTTTCTGGTGCTATAAAAGACGTTCTTCTAGGAAGTGAAACCGGACCAAGTATGTCTCAAAGTAATCCTTCTGATAGATCATCAAGGAAGAAGAAAGAGAAAAAGAAACTAAGCACAAATGTTCAATCTGAAATGAAGGAAAATGTAGTTGATGCAGAAAAGTCTGACCTTGATAATCCAAATTCAAGTAGCAAAAATCATGGTCATAGTCATACTGAAGAGAGAAGACAAAGAGGAAAAGAAAAGATTGTTGAGGGGGAAGAGCATGATCAGAGGGGAAAGAGAAAGAGTGGCCACCGCCATGGTAGGCGAAAAACTCATCAAAGAGCAAAGTCACCCTTAAATGTGGTTTCCCAAACCCCAGTAATTCCAGATTTTCTTTTGTAGCATTAAAGGATTGTTTTGATTTCTCATCACCTGTTGTTATTGACTGAGGCTGTTTACATGTGTATTCTTAGTGCTGAGCCCCTTAAGTTCTGTAGATTTTTCACATTTTTTTGGTCACTGTTTATGATTTCTTAATACTATATTCCTTCCTTGTTGTCTGTTTTTGGTCCTACATGTCACAGAATGAGCATATTTAAGAAGTAAATTTTCAAGTTGGATGTTGTTTGGCTGCCCATTTCTAGATACACGAAGGAATTATTATTGAATCTTTTTCCATTAAATATAGCCTTGTTTCTGGAAATTCTCGTGTTCTCATCATGAGCTGCTTGAGAAAACTGGTTGATAAGTGCTTCGTTTTACTATTTTGAAATATTAAGATCAAAATGCAAAACGTTTTTAAATTGTTGAAGCTAGCATTTTGACTTGTCTGATATCCAACCAATGTATATTGTAGCATTTGGCAAAGTATTTCAAATCCTGTAAAAAATACATTTCCTTCTGAAATTCATTGTCTGACCCGTCTAAATATTGTAAGATAGAAGAGGAAACCATTAGAAAGATCTAAATGTGCAAGTTTAACTTTATATGAAAAATATTACAAACATTTATGCTGTGTTTGGATAAGGTATTTTAAGGGAGAAATGTAAATTTTAAAAGGGTCTAAAATCCTTTCCATTAAAAGCACCCTGTTTGGGTATTTAGCAATACTAAAAAATAAACTGAAATTCTCATAAAACCCTTGCTTGCCTCTCAATTTCTCCCACGGCTATGGTTTTCATCCTCTTCAGAATCTTGGGGTTTCGCAAACTCTAGCTTAGTAATTGAGATCAGTGTTGCTAAATACCAGCCACGGCGAAATGTTGTGGCAAATTTTTTGTCAACTGCCATAGGTAATTTGTGAAGGGAGGTTTGCTATGGCGGCGCCATAAGACACAATGACATGCTTATATGGCAGAATTTTGGCCATCCGCCACGTTCCACTGTCTGCCATTGATAACATTTATTGAGATACTCATGTGAAATCTTTTCTAGGTTTTCAAATTCTGTGATTTTGTTGATTTGTATTATAGGAGCTCATCTTGATATTTCAATTATTCCTGTTCTACAAATTTTTTTGACTTGCTTGTCCTAGATAGCTGCTGGGTAGAGAGAGGGAAGCATTCTCCATTCACTTTTGGTATGTTATTCTGGTATCATGAAATGTACAGTTGCCTTTGTATAATCTTTATTATTTTATGCAGCAGTAACACTGTAAATGTTTAAGCCTGTGATTGTAGTTTGATTGTTTATCCTTTTGGTTATTTATGATCAACCAGGAACCCTACTTATGTTTTGACTTTTGAGCATAAAAGTACAGAAATCTTAGGTGAAAAGTAAAGTTGAGTTGAAAAGAGGAGAGTAGACAAGGAGATTTGAGAAAGATAGTCAGTTTAGTTGGAAAATTATAGATGAAGACTAGGGATGACAAAGGGACGGGGTGAACATGGTAGTACTAACCTGTTACCCGTCCTGTCGGATAAATATCAACTCCTATTTCATTTTTTTTTTACATTTTCTTAAACAATCACAATAAAAATTTCTTAAAACAAAATTCTTTACCAATTTGTACACTTTTTTAGTTAATGTTGAAGGAGTAGAGTCATAAATCATGTCTGCCCAAGATTGAATGACAATTGTGGCCGTGGGAGAGATGTTAGTCTTACCTACCCTGTAGTTGCCTCATGTTAAGAAATAACTAAATTGTTAAGTGCTTGTGATAGGTACCAAAGAAATAACAAAAGAGGAAAGTTAACTGTAGTATGTATTATCCTCAAGCCTGTGTCAAGGTAGTAACAGATCTTGAGTATGGAAAATATGAAAGATGAGTACAGAAAAAGAAAGCAAACCAAGTAGTCTAGGCAATTGCAGTGTCCAGTCTCTACCGAAAATCCCAGCCCAATTCCTGCCTATCCTCGTCTCTCTCCTAAACAGGTGATATATCCGTTACAACAAAATACACTCTTTGATCCCACCCATGCCAACTCAGCAGTTAGTTACTATATTTCTCTCTCTTGGATATGATCTCCTGCATTAGAGCATTTTTTCTTATGTACACCTTAGTTATATTGGGATTCCTGTCAGCTTGCACTGGTCTGATATACATTTTTAATGTTTTTATTCAAATGTAGATTATCTTTATTAATTTAGTTTTTATTCGTCACTAGGAAAATCTGAAGTCTTGGTTCTCACTTTTTTTTATCTTCATATGTCTGGTCATTCCATGACGTTCTTGTTAATATATTATGTTCAATCCCGGTAATGTTATATGTCATTATGTCTGATATATCATTATTGATGCCACCATTGCATTAATATCACCGGCATTAGGTTTTTTCCCCACTTATAATCACTTTTGTACCTCCAGGGATGGAAATAATTCAGGTGGCCGATTGTAGATACTTCTTTTAGGTGTCTTTGTCCAAAAGTCAAATATTCCAGAGTCCAAAGCTGTGGGATTTTCCTTGCGGCCTCATTGGATTATTCATGGTTATGAGATGTGCATTTTTAGATAATAAACATTTATATTTGCATTTGTTGGGTAGCCAGTAGTGGACATGGTAGAATCGAATGAGTTCTATTTTATGTTTGGTATATTTTAAAAGTAGGATAGAACAAAGCATGAGGTTCAACTAAAAAGATAGAACTACAAAGTACAGAACAACAATGCATCAAATGCTACTTAATGTTTTGCATTGGAAAAATGAAAATTATATTTGTAATTTAATCTAGACTTTTGGACAAAGACATTGTTTGGTGCAATCCTGTCTCTTCCACCATCAATTATGTTTTCATGGCTCCAAATTTTTGTTAAATCACATTCCTTTTGGTTCTTGGTGGCTGGTAGTTCTCAAAACTTTAGTGTGGCTTCTTTTTTACCAAGAATGCTGAACAATGATGTAAGAAATTATGACTTGCTGTCAAATGCTGCACATCTATACAGTGAATGCAGATTAATTACAGTAAGAAATATCTTGTAATCCAGTCGGACTTGTTTTCTGCTGTGGTACATTTGCTTTGTGATAAATGTGGATCAAATGTGTATGATTTGCCGATTCGTGCATATAATAAAGGCAAGCAGTCCCTGTGTTAGTTAAAGCAAGCTATGATTTTGTTTGATTTATTGTTTGCACATATTGTAAGTCACTTGAACGGAAAAGCATAGATTGAAATCAATTCCCATCGAGAGAAACTAAACGGATATTCAAACACAGCATAACTGGTGCTGTTAATCTACATCCTATTTCCTTGTTGGATTGAAGTTATTATTTGTGTCGTGGTAATTTATGTTCACCGTCATTAACTTCAGTATCTAATTCTTGAAATATCTGTTAATATATATATCTTTGCCGCAATAGATTTCGGATTTAATGGACTTTCGGGGAATGGACTATAAATGATGGATGTCGCCTAATGCTTGGAAAACATTAAACATTGTTTTAAATGGTCAATATCAGCTTGTTTTGAAATGATGCATTAACAAGATATTCTATGGTTGAAGATATGCTTCGTGCAGTGTGTGTATTTATTATCATATGGTTTTTTGTTTAAAATGTGTTCTATTGTTGATTGTTGATGAAGAGTAAACCGATCAACAAAATGAGAGTTCCTAATAATAACCCTGACAGAGCTATTCAGGTCATTGAGGAGTGGACGAGATTTTTGGTTGTACTAATTCAAATGAAGTGATTTTTCTGGTCGTATAAAGGTTCTATGATATACCTTACTGCATCAACATAATAGTTCTTAATTCAGTTTAAATTGAGAGGAACGCGTGAAAAAATTTAAGAACTTGTTATATAATAAAATGATGTGGTGTAATGATCCTTTAGAGGTGAAATTTTGATAAAAGTAGTCACTCGTGGTAGAACGTTTACACCTACTCTTTGAGCAAAGAATTTTTAGTATAAATTTACTGTAAACTTTGTAGTTTCTGTACAGAGAGCGAAGTATAAGTGAGTCATGTCTATTAGAAACGTCTGCGCTCTCTTCCAATCAGTTTATGCACGCAGTGACGCGTCTCCAATTGGTGACGATTACACTCGATAAAATTGAATCTGTAGTGCCAAAACCTCCTTCTAGTTTGAACGCATTTGCATGTGCTTCGCTGTGCTTTAAGGTTTCTTTTTAATTTTCATGGTATACGAACCAACTTCACACATGCTGTTATTCTGTATGGAATTTTCCCTAATCTCTTTTTAAATCACTTGTGAAAAGGGAATTCATTTTCGTGTTTTTGAAACTTTTTATTTTATTTTTAACTTTTAATAGTCTTCTATTTTAGAGTGAGATTTGAGAGAGAGAGAGAGAAAGGTGTGAGGAGAAAGAGAAAGGGGAAGTAAGAGGTGAGAATTTTTAAATAAATTTAATAACAAAAAAATATAGATATATTTAATAATGAGTTTATAACTTTTTGGTTTTTGTGCATTTTTACTTTTAGTTTTTTATAATTCTTTTTTTATCGGTTTTAGTTTCTAAAAAAAATTATTTCATTGTTAGATCCTCAAAAATAATTTTCTTCTATTTTTAACTCTCAATATTTTTCATTTTGTTTTTAGTCTTTTATGAATTTTACATCAAAGATAAAAATAAAATAAAAATTTAAGAACTAAAAATAGATACAAATTTATTAGAGACTAAAATTATAAATTCACAAAAAATAGGAACCAAAAAATAATCAATTCTTTAATAATTATGAGAGGTATGTTTAACAATTATCTTTAAATTTGAGGGAACTACAAAATAAAGAGATTTAAATTTATAGACCAAAATGATATTTAAGTATTTTGTTGTTATATTGTTATTAATTTACTTGTATTTAATAAGGTTTAATTTATAATTTATTAATATTTAATATTATTAGTATATATTAATAAATTAATATTAATAAACATAAATTAAGTTGTATATAGTTCAAATAATTTATTTAATAGTAATAAATATACAATAATTTTGATGTTAAATTTAAGTTATATATAATATAATTTTTATATATAATATAAATATACTTAGATTAGTGATAATGATTGTCCTATTGGAGTGAAGGGATGGGGGTTTAAACCCCACCACCACCATTTTGTAATATTTTTTTCTTTAATTTTTGCATTCTGTCTCACTTGTTATTTTGTTAAATTTTTCATGAAAGATTGGTGAAGGGATAATGATTACTTAATTTTGATACATGAGAGATTAATTTTTTTATTTATAAAAATAAAAAATATGTATTAGGAGTTTATAACAATTTATATACTTTACTCAACCTTAATTGTGAAAAATAAAATTTAATCATTTAGAATTTAAGAAATCAAAATTATAAAACTAAAATACTTAAAGAATTAAAATTACAATAAAATATGACTATTTAATTAGAATATGCTATAAATTTGATTTTAAATATGTGTTATAAAATATGACTATACATTTTTTGAATTAAAAAAATAAAAAATATTTTAAATTTATGTGAAAAAAAAAATCTAAATATTATCACATGACATGTATCACATTAATTCTTAGCGCAAATAAAAATTTACAAAATAAATTTTTATATATTTAATTGTTTTTGAAAAGAATGTTAACAACATATTCTCTAGCACATCATTTGTTATGAATGTTTTTTAATCTTCCTTCAACATTTTTCTATTTCTTTTTTATTGTAAATAGTAAATATGTTTTATATTTATAAGACATTAAATATATTTATTTTTATTTAATAGTTTCTTTATAAGAAAATAAAAAATATTTATATTATTGGTTGAAATTATTAAAAATTATAAATTATAACTAGGATACATTAGATAATAAGTGATATTTATAAAATTTTATAAATTTTAATAAATTTTAATTAATAAAAAAAATTATATTAGAAAAATAAGTGTGTTAAATAGTATAATATTTTTCTTACTTTCCATACTTAGGAATTACTTATTCAGTCATTAACATAATAATTAAGAAATATAATTAATATTTTAGATTTTTATAAAATTAGTATACAATTTTTAAAAAATATATTTTTTATATTAATTAGATTCCCTCATTTATATTTTTTTTATTGTTCATTTCATAATAAATAGTAGAAAAAATATTTAATACTTAATTAGTATTGTAAAATAAATGGAATAACAAAAATTTGCGTCAAAGAAAATGGGCGAGAGAGTATTGTATACGAATGAATATTGACCAGCTCAAGTCAAATATGGAATAAGATGATTTTTGCGATGAATTTAAGTATCTGTGCAACGTCTATTTTCTCGTTAGTCATCATCAAATAGCAGCACACCATGAATATGAAGAATAACCAGCAAGAAAGGTCCCTTGCTGCAGCCAGATTCCTGACTACTCAATCACACTCAAACTCACACATGTTCAGCTTCTTTTCTCGTGTTCTAGCATTTACCTCTGGTTTGCTCATTGGAATCACCCTCATCTCTTTCTCTCCCAACTTGTTGTCCCTTAACTTTCACTCCCACCAACTCTTCCTTCCATCCCTCCCTTCTTTGTCTCCTTCTCCTCCCATTTCAACGTTAAATAATCAGACAAAACTCACCAACTTCACCCGAAATGGGTTAAGGGGTTTCTTGAGGCTAACCAAGGCTATGCATGACATGACAGAGGAAGAGTTGTTGTGGAGAGCTTCTATGGTTCCTATGATTAAGGAACTACCTTACAAAAACACCCCAAAGGTTGCATTCATGTTTTTAACAAAAGGGCCTGTCCTTTTGGGTCCACTGTGGGAGAGATTCTTCAAAGGAAATGAAGGGCTCTATTCTATCTATGTCCATTCCCATCCTTCTTTCAATGACACAGTGCCTGAAACTTCTGTGTTTCATGGCTGCAGCATACCAAGCAAGGTTAGTATGTATTTTACTTTCTATTTAATCAAACATTTCGTAATTGGCTATGTTGTATTTCCTCTATGCTGTCTTTTCATTTCATTAAGAGAACCGAGATTCTAGCTTTCCATATGTTCAGCAAATTATCTATCCGAGTTTAACAATACTTGACAAAAAATTATAATTGACTTTTGTTTTCTGCTATGTACTCAAAGTGCAAGAATTATAATTGACTTTGCCCCAAAGCTAAGATTGTTCCCCCTATATTTTTTGATTTAGTACAGTATTTTCCAATGACATTAACCTTTTGGGACTCCATGGCTTTTATGAGACGGCACACGGAAACCGGTTTCGTTTATGATTGGTGTCAAACATGAGGTGTCCCTCAATGAACGCCTTATTTAACGGTTTCCTCACTGTAGCATGTGTTGTTCTTGACAAGGACCCGTAAGTCTTCCTAGAGAAAAAAAGAGAGTATAGATATTTGCGATGATATTTACTAGGTTTCTTATTATAATATACTTTTAACTAATTCACGAAGATTAAAAAAGTTTTTCCAGTAACTGTAATGTGTCCTATGTTGAATGATCCCTCGCTTATTCTCTTCACTGAACATCTAGATGATATTGATAGACAACTGCTTCTGAACTGAAGTTCTTTCAGGAATCTAATTTGGTCTGTTATTCTATAAGTAAATGAGCTCTATCCTACTATTATATATTTTTAAGAAAAAGAAAAACTTCTAACTAGGGTAACGCCTGTCTGCAAGAGCCTGAACAGCCAGATTTTTATGTGAGAATTTCTCCCAATTACAGTTGAACACATTATTATGAGTTTTATGTAACGTATTATACCTTATTATTTTAAAAGTCATTCATGGTCAACACTTAAGGATTTCTTGTAAAAGGAGGCTTTGATGAAAGATCAACCAGCTAAGACTACAAAAGAGCACTCCCTATACTTATAAATAATGGCTTTTTAAATAATTTATTCAGAATGAGAAAATTTATGATATTCACAGTCCAATTATTGGTCAACTGGTCACCCATTTGACCTTAAAGTGAGATTTTCCATTTTTTATATGACTATAATTTACAGCAAAATGAGGTAAAAAAAAACCTGAACAACTATCTCCCCCTGAATCATTGGAATGTCAACTTTTTTTCCTTTGTTCTTGTTGGTTGCTTCCGAAGTTGAACTGTTAAAGTAAACCGTCAATACTTTTCTTTGATTCCACTCCTTTTGCACCTCATAGAAAATTCTATTCGTCTCCATTTGCAAACTTTTAATATTTCCTTTCTTTGTATTGTCTCTCACATGCAGGAAATAATATGAACAAACAACAAATAAAATTTCTTACCATTTTATTTTATTTTATTTTTCAAGAGACATACATTAATTTGGGGCTCAAGCCAAGCACACTAAAATTAAAGTTAATTTTGAAGTGAAGTAATTTGTAATTGAATTTTTTATTTTGTGAACAAAATGATTTTACTTTAAAAGCAAGTTAGCATGAAATCTCAGATATAAATTTTTTATAAAATACTAAAAATAAATTTTAGATTCATAATTAATTTTTCAGTATATAGTTAAATTTGTGAAGATTTATCTAAAATGATGTTAGCTGATGTTTCTAGGTGCTTTTGTAAAATCCAACTAAAATTTAAACATGAGCTGAGACTTGAGAATTGTGAATTTGATTTGATCTTGTAACATGATGCAGGAGGTAAGATGGGGTGATTTCAACATTGTAGGGGCAGAGAGACGGCTTCTAGCCAATGCACTGCTTGACTTCTCCAACCAACGTTTTGTTCTTATCTCAGAGTCATGCATTCCTCTGTTCAACTTCTCAACCATCTATAGCTACCTTATGAACTCAACCGAGACCTTTGTGGAAGCCTATGACATGCCGGGTGCAGTGGGGCGTGGAAGGTACAGCCCCAGAATGAGGCCACTAGTTAAGCTTTCTCAGTGGAGAAAAGGGTCACAATGGTTTCAAATAGACTGTGCCCTTGCCATTGAGATAGTTTCTGACCAACAATACTTCCCTTTGTTCAACAAGTATTGCAGGAATGGATGTTATGGTGATGAACATTACTTGCCAACTTTGGTTAGTATCAAGTTTTGGCAGAGGAACTCTAACAGAACCTTGACATGGGTTGATTGGTCAAAGGGTGGACCCCATCCGGCAAGGTTTATGAGACATGATGTAACTGCTGGTTTTTTTAAGAGGCTAAGGCATGGGAGAACATGTCAGTACAATGGGAAGACCACCAACATTTGCCACTTGTTTGCAAGAAAGTTCATGCCCCATGCTTTAGATAGATTGATGAGGTTTGCTCCACAGATAATGCAATTTAATTGATTTGTCTCTGTTAATGCTTTTTTTAATCATTTTATATAGATCAGAGTTTAAATAGCATACTACTACTGAAGTATTTAATCATAAGTATTCATTGCATACTATAAGCAATACATTTTATAACAAGTTTCTTATGAAATTAGTATATAGATATAATTATTTAGCAAGTTTCTTATAAAAAAACGATATAAACAGTAAAACAGATACTGCAATTCAATCTATTTGTGTTTCTTCAAACATTTTTTTTTTCCCATTTATACAGATCAGAGTTTAAATAGATTATTATAATGAAGCATTTAAACAATGCATATTTTATTAAATATGTATTTGGTATATAATTAATTAAAATACTTTAAATCAAGTATAGCATACTTTTTGATGCGTAGTTTAATTAGGTACTGTATTTTTTTATTTTATACAAATAAGAAAATTATGTATAACTTGCTTTTGTAATTTATTTTAAATTTTTAATATATTATGAACAGTATTTTTTATTGTTTTAAATTTTATTCTTATTTTTTAATTCGTGAATTTACTTCTAACATTGTACTTTTTTTAAAAAATAATTTATTTAAAGGCTTATAGTTTACTTGTAATATGTTACTTTTGAAATTATTTTTTTTTTCACTTTAATTCATTAATTTTGACTGTTTGTAATATAATTTATTTTTTAATATATTACAAACAGTGATTTGTCTCCAAAAATAAATATTGTACTTTTTTAAAAAACTGTAATAATAATAATAATTTAAAAATAAATAATAATAGTTTCTTTTAAAAATGAATATTACACATGGAAGTAGCACTTTTTTTTAATAAAATACTAAAAAAAAAATACCACATGGACTGGCAATTTGTTTAAAAATAACCCAAATTAATCAATTAGCCTTTTGAGCGTGTCAGGCGAATTTCGCTATAACTCTATGGCGCCATAAATTTTGAATTATTATTATATCTCATTTTTAAAATATTATTTTTTAAAAGAAAGTACAATTTTTATCTTTGGAGACAAAATTACCACTTGTGTTATGTAAAAAAATTACATTACAAAAAGTTAAAAATAATGAATGGAGATGAAAAAAATAATATATTGAAGTAAATTATAAGTTCTGAGTAAATTATAATTTTTTTCAAAAAGTACAATATTAAAAGTATATTAGTGAATTGAAAAGTAACAATAATAATCATCATTAATAATATATTATAAATTAAAAATAAATTATAAAAAATTACAATGATAACTACTTTATTCATATAAAATAATAAAGATACCATTTAATTGAATTACTTAATTAAAAATAGTTTAATTTTTTTAATTTAAATATTTTATTTTTTAGTCATTTAGTACTAAACTAACTATAGTTATGATAAAGATTAAGATGAACACTAATAAAATGTCAAGAGATTTAAAAGTAACTAAAAATTTTGTAAGGACTAAAAGTAAATAGAATCATATTTATAAAAATTTAATTAATTTAATTAAAAGTATTAAAATTATTTTAAATTATTTTTTAATAAATTTAATAAAT
>JAMLFT010004723.1:0-18952 GCA_026544285.1 Pachyrhizus erosus | reverse complement strand
TTTAAATTAATTAATATAAAAATAATATACATATGTTTGTAGTAATTTAAAATGAATTATATTACTTTCATATGTTACTTTTTGAATTGATAATATTAATATATTTTGGTAAAAAATTATACTAGATTGAAATTAAAATTATTTCAAATTTGGATAAATAACATTGAAAATTTTTCATGACAAATAATTTTAAATTTAGATAAATAACATTAAAAAATTTATATAAAATAACTTTATATGTTATTGTTCTCATTAATTTAAATTTCTACGTGTGTGCGTGTATATATACGTGTGTATTAGGATTATTTGTAAATTGTATATAACTAATTAGAAGAAAAAAGTTATTTAATTTAATCACTTTGTTTTTGTCAATTTAACGTCTAATCAATTTGATTTACAATTTACTTTTGATTCAATTCAATCAATCTAAAGTCATTTGGATAGAATAAATTTTTAATTTTAATCTTTTATTTAAAAAACAATAAATAAATAATAAGACATATAACAAATATAATAAAAATAATTAAACAAATTAAATATATCATCTATAAATCGTCGTATAGTTAATGATAATATAATTCTTTAAATATAAATTATGAAAAAAATAAAATTAAAATAAATATTATTAATAATAATATAACTTTTTAAATACACTAAAAAAAAGTATAATACTACAATAAGTATAATTAAATTAAATGAATTGATGTTGATTATGTATTATACATATATAAGTGACATATCATATAAGCATAGACTTCTTATATAAGAATGAAATCATCCAATGTAAAATTAGTACGGTATTATTTCGTCTTAATGGAAGTTCTTGAATTTATATAACACCAAATCAAAACCATATCTTATCCGATAAAGAAGTCGAACCTGATATACTTTTAGTTCCAGTTAGGCCAATCCCAATCAAACTTAAAAACATTCCAATTGTTTTATATGAAAGCAAGTCGTGCAAAATATCGAGAAAGGATTTAAATTGGGTTATGGTTATTGCTACTGTAATCTTGACAATGGAGTGGTAGGATGCCATGACTGAAACTCGATAATTGGACAAGACGCTGCTTCTCCCTTGGCAGAAGTACCAAATAATGCAAAACGTGTTTCTAATTTCAACTTATGTGTTTTATAGTATAATTTATTGAGTATATCAATTTAGACCAATTCATGTGATAAAATTAAATGAGTTTGTTGATTTATTCTTATTAAAGTAGGCACGGAGAAGAATTGACTAGATTGACTCAAAGCAGAAGTCGTAATAAATTATAATATTATTAAATGGAAAATTATGCACAGAAGAATGTATTTGACATTATTATTATCACATTAGTAAAGGTAAGGGTGATGCTTCCTTCTTTTATGATGAAATTGGTAAGTGACATTTATGTATGTATAAAATAAAATTCATTTTACACTTAACGTGTATTGATGTTGTGGGAGAAAATTTGAATTCAATTTCTGTAGAACACATTTTCAGAGAAGGACATGAACTTTCAGTGCAGTATAATAAATTAAAGATTAGTCCCATATCTGACTTAGGATTGAAGTTTGTGAAAATAATTCGGAGTTGCGCCAGGAAGTCACAGGTTAAAAATAAATTTGAGTTTTGCTTTACGGTAATGATTATGATTGCATGGAATAATCCAATCTCCTTCCAGGAAATGTTGTGTAAGTGCAGTATATACTAGGAATATTGGAAGAGCTAGGGAACTGAAAAGATTATATTTAAGTGAAAATATTGCTTTGTTCGGTTCCAAAACTGAAATCAAATTCAAATCAACCAGTGATTTTGTTTTCGAGCTAATGATATTATTTCTAAAAGCTGCAATGATATACACATGACTATTGTATTACTTTTTCTTGTGGTTCAGATTGGAAATGAAAAGATTCAGAAGTGACTATGCCGTTCAATCACATATTGATCAAGAGACCATCCAAAGTGAGATTGTTAAAAACAAATAGAAAATGCCCAATGGAATGAGGGACCTGGAATAAGGTCAATAGGGCTATTGCTGATTAGAAAGAATATTAAGACATAGTGATGGAAAGACAAGTTAATTAATTATGCACAATTTAATTCCAACCCATTTTAGTAATATATTTGATTGATTTGACAAGGTCAAATCTATACAATTTAAGCAAGCAACACAGTGCGCCAAGAATTTGCGGACACAAGGAAACTTTCCCCTTTACCTTCTTTTCACGTGAAAGAGAGGATTAATAATATCTTTCTTTCGAATATGTCACTCACAAAAGGATTCCTTAAGCTCTCAAAGCTATCAACATTGTGCTTTGGTGCATGTCGTTTCCTATGTATCTCTACTAGTGATGCATTTTGTTTTGAATAAAACTGTCCCATTTTGATGAGTCCCTGCCCACTTTTGTTGGCTAGACCATATTCCTCACTAAAATTAGTACAACTAAGTTTAGTGATTGATTACCCAGAACGAAGTCATAGCTTGTAACTAGGTCTCAAACCTCAATTAAATTAGAGATTATTAGAGTTATATCAATTATTAACGTAGTAAAACTTCTTGTGACATGCTTCTTATAGACTTTGTTTGAAGTATATCACGAGCAACTTTACTACTTTAACAATCCAAATTAATTATCAACATATAAAACATTGATAAATGTTTGAATGCGAACAAACAACTGAATAATATATGAATAGATGACTTCCTCTCCTTACCACGTCATTTGTTCAATTTTATTATTGTTTATATATTTTTTTTCAAAAGCTCTTTAAAATAAGCCATTATTTCTTTAAAATAATTTTTTTTAAAAAAGTATCTAATTAAGTGGATGAATCAAATCTAGGTCGGTGAAGATAATGATCCAAACCTAAGCATCCTGATGTAATGGATGACATTCTTCTTCAGGTATTGTCATGCAGTTAATTTTGGACATAATATGTTTTTTTTTTTTTTTTTTTACTTTGCTATATATGACATGCTTAACCGTTTTTATTCTATCTCTTTTATGATGGTATTTGTTAGAAGCCTAGAACATAGATAGGTCATATCATATAGAACTTAAATAGATGGGTAGTATGTGAGCCTCTGCTTTTTAGGAGGTGACTCTAGAGTCTAGAGAGAGAGTTTGAAGGCAAAAAGAGTAGTAGAAGTAGGAGCATTCAAGGCTTGCCAATTCTACTACGGTTCAATCACCAATGGGACAATTCATCCTTTTACATATCAAAGACGAAGTAAAGAAAGCAACAGGCTTACAAAAGCACCTGTGTAGCTTCGCTTCTTTCTATGGTTTTCTCTGCATTCTTTTATCCTTTTATATGATAAAATAAATTTTACCTTGTTTTGTTTCTTTTATCGGATTCCAAATGTACAAGAGCCCAACTCTTGAGGCCTCTCTTGTTAAATTTCCAAATAATAGGACACGATTAAGAGAAGAGTCTTACTGTTTAGAGAAGTGAGATGTGAGAAATAAAAAAAAAATTAATAATATTTTGTCTCTTAAAGTCTTGAATAATACATTTTAAAAGATTTATTTCATCTTCTATTTTTCTTTATTTTATGATTATTTTTAAAACTGAACACGAAACAAACATGTTATTTAATTATTTTACTTTTCAGTATATTAAATGAACCCATAAAAAAAAAATTAGATTAAGGACTTAGTCCTTACTATTTTCTTCTCTCTTTTTATGTCGGAATTCAATTCCTTATATTGTGTATCACTCATTAAATCAAATATCAAATAAAAGAACTATTTTGTATTATGCACGTTTAGATTCACTTATTATTGTTGTTAAGAACTTCTCTTTATCTTATACTAATTTGTTGATACTTAATAAGAGCAATTCGATCAATAATAAATGCTACTTTAACACTTTAAATTTCCTCTTTTTTCACACAATATTCCTTTCTTTTTACACACAAATAATTCTCAATCAATATAATTTCTTTTTTTAATTTCAGGTTAAATTTTTAATATTTAGATCATTAAAATATTAAAAATCTTTTTATATATCCTTTCAAATTCTTCACATAACTCACATATGAAAAAATTCCTCCTTTATAATAATCAATTTAAAATGTTCGATCTACCTATATATTAATTTTTTTATTGTAAATAACTTGTTTCATCAAATTTCAAATGATTAGTTATGAAAAAAAATTAATAAATACTTTATATTTATAAAAAAAAAACAAAAAAAATTAGTATCACAATATTTGTTGGAACTTGAGGGATGAATAATGGTAAAGATTGTTTGATCAACAATCCCAAATATAAGTGAGGAGATTCATATTAGAGTTTCAAAAAAAATTTCTTTTAAATTAACGTAAAAAGTATTGCAATTAATGAAGATAAAAAATTGAATAGTCATTCATATTCTAAACAGAGGTTTATAATAGAAGATGATGTGTTATTAATTCAATAATGACTGAATATTTTAAATGATCTAATTATAAAGGTTAACCAAAAAAACAGATTACTTTTTTTAGAATAAACAATAATTATAATAAACACCACAATCATAAATAGGAGAGAACAGGTAAACAAAAGTTAATTAAGCAGATCAAAAAGTTTGTTAAATATTACCACTCCAAAGGAAGAAAAGTTGATTAAAAAAATTAATGATTGGAGATGATTACCCTCATCTGTAGAGGTTCATGACCGAACTGCAGACACATGACATGACGATAATTTTGCATGGATGCACGTAATTAGCTTCACATGATGATAATTTTACAAGCCGAACGGAAATCAGTAATCGTGATACATACTGATTAATGTAACCTTTCTGATTCAAATCTATTTCCTATACGGCACCATTTCTTCCTTTCCTAACTCATTTTTTTGCCCTATCTTATTTCATCAGAATTTAAGTATCAATTATCAACTTACTTAAGAACTTAAATATTATCCTACATTATTTTTATATTTTTTTTATTTCAAGATAATAATTTATTTGTATTTTAATTTTAAAATAATATGAAAATAATATTATTTCAATACGTTTTATAATTTTTTTATCATAAAAATAAATTAAAAATAATAAAAAATTTATTTTAAAGAATTATCATCGTTATCCATGTAACAGTTATAAAAATATAGAAAAATTATATTAAAAATATAAAAAATTTAGTAAATTGTAATCTAACTTTCATTTATCACATTGTTGTCCATTTCATTTCACTATGATTCATTTCAAGTACAAATATTATGATAAATTATTATTTTTATAATAATTACATTAAAAGTTATATTAATAATATTTTTTATTAGTTAACAATATTAAACTTTTTATACTGATAATGTATAGTGACTAACCTCTTAAAAATAATATTAATTAAAAAAATATTATAAACAAAAACAATAACATAAGGTTTACTAGTTTTTGCACTTTAAAACTTCCTTAAAAATTATATGTAAATGTTTTTTATACAAAAAATGTTGAATATTTAAAAAATATGGAGACAAAAATAATATAATTTAAAAATGAGCATTAAAATTGAGACAATATAAATTAGGACCCATATCAATATTCTTCTTATCATTTCAACTTGACTCACATTGAATTTTTTTGTTAAATATTATTAAATGTCAAGTTCGTAGAGGAACAAAAACTATTGATTTTTAAAATATGCAAGATTAAAGTTTAATAATTAAAAATTAGGAGTTCAAAATTATCCATACACTATCTTAGAAAAACCAAAAGGACAATAAGTATTCTTAGAGTTATTTTACCAAGAGGTTGTTTGTGTAATTCTTAAAGGTAAGAATTGGTTCTTTCTCATAAAATTGAAGTAGGGTGACTTGATAACCATATGTAAGAATTGTTCTTATACAATAATCATGTAATTAAGATTAAATTAAATAATTCTGTAAAAAAAAAAAAAGAAGATTAAATTAAATAATATTTTTTAGAACAAAGCATGAGCAGAAAAGAGGAAAAACATCAAATTAAGCTGAACAGGAAAATGAACTAAAAATAGAAAATTCAACTAATTAATCCATTAAATAGAAAATATGAATTCCAAAGAGGTTTTCTTTACATTTTCACCACAGCGATTTTCTTCCTGAAAGCTGGCGTCAAGCTGGCGCTGTGTCTGTGTGGAAAGGTAGGGTTGGACGCTCAAATCTAAAGGAAACTTATTAATTATCAATAAATCACCTCATAAATTGTCATTATATGATTATACTATCTAGATAGGAACCGAAGAAATAATTGTTTAAAGATACTCATACTGTTAATATCATTTTATTAATTCCCGGTTCTAACAACACCCTAGATTAGCCAAAGAGAGAGGATTTTGTCAATATATACGACCCAGAATGATTATGTACGTTTGGAGGAAATATACAGTGTGAAGTAGTGGAACATTCTGGAAAAACTTATAGCAGATTAAGACGCTTGCTTAATTGCCATGATGCACTAGCTTTTGACAAGTGGAGTGGGGAAGCGATCCAGGAAAATATACTTCTCATCTCATCACATCATCAAGATTCAGCCAAGCAAAGTTGTCTGTTGGTTATATAATTAATGGCAATTGCATAAGTGAGGAAGGAATTGCTTTTGCTGTGGTCTATATATGGGAATCATGATGGTCTTGTACTAGCAGCTCTTATCATTATTAGGTTCATATTGCAGAGGCAATTAATTTACATTTATCATAAAATCTACTGGTTAGAGGAATTGCCTTATCAGCCTCAATTTGTTGCTCTATCTCATCTACAAGCTTGGGCTGTTGATTAATACGCGATTTTTATTTTATATTCTGTTCTGTCATGCACTACGCTTTAAAATTTTAAATTCGGCAGATCAATTCAAACACGCCTATTAGTGTATTATTATCTCATTTATATTTTTTAGTGCTTAAGATTAATTTACACACATATTAAAGAACATTTAATAAACACAAACTATAATTCTATTTTAATTAAAATACTCATATTTAATATTTCATTACCTGTGAAAAATTATTGTAACAAGTATCAAATTTAAGTATAGGTAGAGGAAAATAATAAAACTTTTATATTGTGAAAAACATAAATAATCTAAAATAAAGAAAAAAAAATAAAACATTAAGGCTTATGGAACTAAAAATAAAGGATACCGAAAGAGTTACTGGATAGGTGATTAGATTTGAAATAGAAATTGACAAGCCAACCTTCGTAAGAAAACAAACAATAACTATACAAATTTATTGTAAAAATAATAATTATAAGAGAACATTTTCTTTGATTTATAAGCCACCAAATGATAAAAAAAAAAAAAAAAAAAACCACAACAACAATAACATAATCTTAAAAGATTTAACCCGTTGCTACGTTTAATAGAAAATAATATTTATACAAACTTTCGGTCTTGTTCTTAACATATTTTTTGTGTTGATCATTAATGAATGATACATAGATTTGTGAAATAATCAGAGTTCAAAAGCTTATAAAATGTACATTATACTTTATTGTTGAAATGGGTGTTATGCTGTAGCTCACTGTGTGATTAAAACTGTCATTCAAATATTAAAAAAAATTAAGGAGATTGTTCTATACTTATCTATTATTAAATATTATTTGAATTTAATTTTAAATTTATTTTTTGTTATTATATATTTTTTTAATTTTTTTTATACATATTGACTAATAGTCATTATTAACTTGCATGATGCTGAAAAATATATTTTTTAATCGAAAGTATCTTATTGAGGAGAGGTGGATGATGTTAAGGAAAAATATTGATGATTAAAAAAAAGTTAAAGATTATAAAATTAAATACTTTATTTTTATTTTGGTGTATCCATTGTTGATTTGTTTTCTTTTTTGTTGATTTAAGGATTGTAATTGGTTGTTTACTAGATATGTAATGATAGTATTGTAAACATGGAACATTGGTCATGAATATATTATTACCATTAAAATTACTATTTAACAAGTATAATGACATTAAGTTATTTTATTTAAAGATTTATCTGTTAGTAAGTTGTAAATATGAGATATTAAAATATTATTAGATTGCATAATATAGTCTTAAAAATTTAGTATTAGAATACATTCATTAAATAATCACTAAATTATGGTGAAGTTTCTTAATATTAATAATAATAAAACATAATTGTTGTAATTTTAAACTATCAAATATAATCAATGTTAAACTGTTAAATATAGTCAATGTTATCAAAGGTCTTATTTTGTTGTCATCTTAAACTTAATAGTAGTAATTTTTGGCATGACAGAACACATAATATATTTACATAAACTAATAATTGGCTTGCACTTAAATTTTAGGGTCTTTATATTGAAAACTTTACAATTATTGTTAATGATATTAACACATTTAGAATTTCTCTAAAGTAAGTTTTTGACCATGATTTATTATCTCACTTATTTAAATGAGTTCAAACTCTTTCATTATTTCTTTAAACAATTTTCATATGTATATTGAATTTGGAAACAAATGTTGATTATGCACACCACCAAATACTCTAAGATTTTTTTATCTCACCATTGCTTAAAAAAGTTGTGTCACAAATGTATAACACAAAATCTATATGCAACACATCACCTCCTACATAGTAGGAACCAGTCCTTACACATTTACTTATAAGTCACCACTAACAAGAATATTATTGCTTAACATCAATTCAGTCCTCTAATAATTTTATTTAATGACAAATTAGTTCACAAAATATGTAACACAAAAAGTTTACCTTCATCTTAAAAAATAAAGACAAAGAACCTTCATCATGATGGCTATGATGTAATAGAAGCTTTCAGAAACCAAGAAGATGAAATGACAACAATCTACACTCCTTGTGTAAAAAAAATAACAAATAAGACTTACTTGTTACCCATTGAGTAAAAAAAATGATACTTTCTTTTAATAAATTAGTCTTGTTAAATATGCAAGACAAATAACACTTTTTTCTTATGACATTTGAGTCTAGGAGTAGAAATAATAGAGATTTGTAATAATAGTTACAATTTGTCACACTTTTTACAAATTTAAAAATAAAATAAAATTTTTATTATTTTGAGAATTATATTTTTAACATCTTACAAATTCAATAATCAAAATGAGTATTTACTTATTTAATTAATATTGAATTCAAGTTTATATTATAATTTTATTAAATAATGAATATTTTTTTTTATTAATAATAAATTTATTTATCTTGAACAATTAATAAAGAAGACATGTGATCTTTATTGTATAAAAAATACTTAAATAATCTATTAGTATTTGTAAAACATAATATTTTTTATTTTGATATTTTAAATAAACAAAATTTTGTCTGATAACGTAACAATATCATTAATAATTATACATAATTTTTTTTATAAATTTTATTTTTTTAAAATAATTTATGATATTAATAATTTAACAAGTTAATAGATTACAAAATTATTATTACTTGGCGTAAAACTAAAAAAATTAAATTTAAAATAAAAATATTTAAAAAAACTAAGAAAAAAGAACTTTTATTTTATAACAACCAAAAATAAACTTACTATTATTATTAGTCGGTGTGGGCATGGGATGGGAGGTGTTGGACCGAGTTGTAAGTAGTTGTGTCTGTACTCTGTAAGCATGTGTGTGTGTGTAATTGTGTAAGCATACATACATTAACATTATTATATTATGGTGACTGACATTGGGGGAGTTGGAAGAGGTCCTTGTCTGTCTCTGCTCTGCTCGCCCCCCCCACACCTTTCCTCTTTGGTAATGGTAATGGGTGAGAGTGAGAGTGAGAGTGAGAGTGAGAGAGGAAGAAGAAGAAGAAGAAATAAAGGCGCATGGAATCTGAGAAATGCAGCAACTAAAGTGGCTGTGGCTGCAGCATTTACATGTGGTTGGAGGAATTGGAAATCTGTCTTTCATCCACTCCCCATCCACACCTCCACCGTACTTATTCTCTTTCTTCTTCTCTCCAACTCCTCCACTATAATGTATTCATCTTAATCATTTTTGCATTCTCAATTTACAATATAACTGCAAATCCCTCTCTCACCTCTCAATTTCTTGCTCAGCACCCCTCTCCCTCCTTTTATCATTACTTCATTTTATTTTTCTCCTCACTTCTATTCAATATAATTACAGCTATTTTATTTTTCTACCTTTGTTATATTTTCAACTTCTTCCGAATTTGCTTAATAAGTTCGTGCTCTCTATCTAACAAAATACCTTTTGAGGATAGATAATTGGAGATGGAAGAATTTGACAGTGCTCGCTTTTGTGCATGTTTGCAGAACACAAATTCCTCATCTGTATCTCCATCAACAACAATAAACTCCTCAGGGGAACAAACAGAAGAAACAGATTACAGTATCATCACTAAAATCAACGAAAATGACATTCCTAATAAGGTATATTGTCTTCTAAATTGTAGCTCCATAAACCACAGGCAACACAATTTTTTGTTAAATTAATAATGATTCACTTTTTTCAGAGATAACTTGGTGATGCTATTTAGAAATTCATCTTATGTTATAATGTTTGTATTAAGACATACAGGTGACTATGAGCTATCTTTATTAGAAATAAAGACATTCTAGAATGTAAAGACATTCACGGAAGGGGAGGGTAATAAAACCTCAAGACAATTATTTTAGCACAATCCAAAAATTGTAAACACTTTATATCCCTTTCTCTTCATTTCTCTTAACCAAACACGTTGTAAAACATTTTCTCCAATGGGGTTGCATTATTATTATTATTTGGTTATTAATTTTTCTTAAAACGAACCTTCTGCTTTTTCTTCTTATTCCCTGATATCGTGAATTTGAAGCACGGCGTTAAAGCTGCACTGAAAATTATTTAGAGTACCATACGAATAGAATAGAGGATTCTAGCTAGCGAATGCCCCTTCAACATGGTGCATTAGCAAAGCCAAGGGTCAATCCTGATTAAAAAAAAAAGCCAAGTGTCAATTCATTATTATTGCAAAAACCGCATTCTGATACAGGCATGATGAAATGCATTTTGCATAAATATTGACTTAAATAGTTCAAATTATAAGTATTTATTCCACCTGGTGTTCAGCTCAGCTTTGTGCTCATACCCTGTTTACTCAATTTCTCACTGAGAGGTGCCTCTGGCTCTTCTAACAAATATTAATTGTTCTATTATTTGGTTGTTTGTTTCAATGTATTAATTTCTTGAAAAATCTTAAGGAGTGTGTGACATCACACTCTCGCCGCGGGAGTCATCCTCTTCCTTTCTAGGCACTGTGCAGTATGTAAGTAAATACAGCTAGAAGTTCCCAACAAACAAGCAAACTAAGCATGTATTTGAGTTATTTTACATAATTGGTAACATAACTTTTTAAACTAGTTTTTCTCAGTCATGAATTTATATACGTATTCCTTCATAGACTGTTCTTTTGACTGGTACGCTTTGGTTTACTTGTTTGACAGAATTTGTGTGCAATATGTTTTGATCCTCTGAGTCACAACAGCAAAGGCAGCAATCCAGGCCAAGCTATATTCACTGCTCAGTGCTCTCATGCATTCCACTTTGCTTGTATCTCCTCCAATATCCGCCATGGTAATGTCACATGCCCAATTTGCCGTGCCCAATGGACCCAGCTCCCCCGCAACCTGAACGGTGGTTCAACTATTTCTATTAACCAAAGTGATCCCGTCCTGCAAATTCTTGATGATTCTATAGCTACCTTCCGAGTACATCGCCGCACTCTTTTGCGCTCCACACGCTATGATGATGATGACCCTGTTGAGCCTGATGATGAACCTGACATACCAAAGCTGTTTTTCTCTCTTGTATCAAATGCACCTGCTAGCCTCCATTCAGCTTCACAAGTGACCAAGCATGCCTCATGTCATTGCCATCTATCTGTTCATCCCTTATCCTGCAGCTCCTCGTCAATGTTACAGTCTCCTCCACCTTTGCAAACACCTTGTAATATCATGTACCCTTCCTCCAATAGATCTTATCTTTCATTAAAACTTGCCCATGAACGAGCAACTGACTTGGTCTTAGTGGCTAGCCCCAATGGACCACGCCTGAGGCTTCTCAAACAAGCAATGGCTCTGGTGGTTTTCTCCCTCAGACACATTGATCGCTTGGCAATTGTTACATACTCCTCTGCTGCAGCCCGTGTCTTCCCCCTAAGACGAATGACATCTTATGGAAAGCGCACTGCCCTTCAAGTTATTGAACGTTTATTTTATATGGGACAAGCTGACCCAGTTGAAGGGTTAAAGAAAGGAATTAAGATACTGGAAGATCGCACCCACAAGAACCTTAAAACCTGTATCCTGCATTTATCAGATAACCCCATAAGACCATACCATGCTATAAACATGGAACTGCCGTCCACACCCATTCACAGATTTCATGTGGGATTTGGCTTTGGCACTTCTAATGGATTTGTTATTCAAGAATTTGAGAGGTTCTTGTCCAAGATGTTGGGAGGCATTGTTCGAGATATCCAGCTGAGAATATATGGAACTGGAGAGGAAGTTGGCAGTGGCAGGGTCATAAGAATTGGAGAGATGAGAGGTGGAGAAGAAAGGAGAGTTGTGTTAGACCTGGGTAACTGTACACATGTATATGTAGAATATAGCTACACTGAAGGAGATATTGATCAGTGTGTTAGAAGAACAGGGGAAACTGTTGTAGGTATTGCAGACCATAAAGGTAGTGTGACGGAAGTTGTTGAGGAAACAACGAGGGACATGAATACAATTGGCAGGAGTAGCAGCGTTGAAAGTTGGGATTTTCATGACCCTTACATGGCCAGAAGATGGGCCAAGCACTTGCAGGGTCATAGACTTTGAAAATAATAAGTCATCTCTCTAGACCAATCCATTACTTTTGGGACATTAGTCTTGGGCTATTCCCACCATTTAGGCCTCAATTTAGTAAGGCAGTAATCATACAGAACTAGAGAAGGTACAGAATGTGAAGGAGTGAAGGTCATATTTAATATATAATTTAAGCATCGGCCAGCCTCCATAGATCACCACATAAACTTCATGCAGTCATTCAGGGTCTTGCTTTTTGTACGCAATGGCTACCTCTAAATTTCTAAAGAGAACAATGTACTTAGCTCAATACATCAGGAAAGTGTATTTTTCTCTAATAACTAATAGAGTAAATTACATAAATATTTTTTAAAATTTTATAAAATTACATAAATATTTTTTATTATTTTTATTTTTATATTAATTTTTTTAAAAAAAAATATATACTAACATTTCTTTAATATTTGTAAACATTATATTGATATTTTTTATATATTATATTAATACTTTTTTTTATAGAAAATAATTATATTGGCTAAAAAAATATAAGATATTTATATAATTTTACAAAATTTTAAAAAGTATTTGTATAATTCATTTCAATTATTAGCATATGTGCAAGTGTTAATAGTCAAAAACAACCGTGTAGAAGGTTTAAGGGTGCCGTTTAAACTAAATATTTTTGCAGTGTGAATTTGCACGTGCCAAACCTAAAAAGATAAAATTGCCTGAATAACTGCCAGCACGTTTAAACTGAACCTTTGTTAGTTGAAAATATGTTTACTTTCTTTAGCTTTAGAGGAAGAAACTGAACTAGTATTTTAGTGTTTTTTTCGTATGATACAAAATTAGCTTTTCTTTTCTCTAGTTCTACTTGCAGTATATCAGAAATACATTATCATAAACAACATTTTATACATATACATCTCCAAGTAGGCTTCTGGCACAATTTTCTCTCTACCCTGTCGACCTCATCATAGATTTACTTTTCAAAGATACAGAATTCAATACACAATGAAAAAGCAATTTTCAATGAGATTCTTGTGAAGAACTTTAATCGCCTCCCGGTGTTATTCCAAGGCTAACAACAATTAATCATGGTTGTAATTATATTCTACGAAGTCAGTATATGATGGAGTGCCATCCTCTGATCGGTGAAGTAGGGAAAAACATTCATCACAAAAATAACAAGGGTTTTCTGGTGTCCATTTGTCATCCTTTGTAGCTCTTAATATTTTGCAAACACTACATTTCTGAAAACGCAACTTCAGTTGAAATGTGATAATTGGGTACAGAGCTCGATTATGCACGTCATCAGATGATGAATTAACCTCATATCTCGTATCACTAAGGTATGGGTGCAATCACACTGCAGGTTTCATGCAGAGAAAAAACCACATTAAATGTCTTCTAAGTTATAACACCTTAAAGAAAAACTACCAAGTGTATAACACATACAAATTTTATGAATATAAAATAATAATAATACTCTCAATCTGGCATGAAACATCAGCTTATTTGGGACTCTAACAAAAGATCATGTTTCCCCTTTGCCAGAGCTCAATAAACAATCTCCCCTTTTGATTTATATATCGAAATTGATTTTGTAATTGAATCAGTTAGCTCCCATACTAATATAATTAGTTACCTTCATAAGGTAAAACTTACAGCTACCTGCCCTTTTGCCATTAACAAGTATTGGAAGCAATAACTGCCACTGATAAGTGTAGAAAAACAGGCACTGGTTTTAGAAATTCTTCCACCCTAAACCCCAGAAAAGGACTTGCATATATGATCTTCCTTGTGTCACCTTAATCCATCGTTGCATGGCCTGTATGGCTACTCATTTAAAGAACGTGTTTTACTCAATAAAACCAACAGACTATACATCTAGCACCAAGTCAAGGAGTTCAAATCATGCTATTTGACATTTTCACATTTAACTTGAAAGGCATTCAACAGTAGTAAAATAACACAACCATATGCCAAACTTCCCCATCATTTACCATACCAAGTTTTGTGAGCATTATTTTATTTTGTATTTCATTTTCATTAACATCGGCATATTGAATACCTTGGTACTCTTTAGAACATTATGGTAAACCTCCGCAGATAGAACAACTGCTGGATACAGCACAGGTATGTGTTCCTGAAGGCTGACTGTGTTGATCTGCCAAATATTAAATCTGAATTATGATAGGGAATATAAATATGAAAATATGTGAGAAATGCATATAAAATCATTCTTGTTCGAACATATTCATTATATCAATTTTGCACTTGCAGTCATTCAGAAATGGCAAAACAAACTTGTGTTAGTACTTGGTAGTCAGCTACAAGAAAGAAATTACACCACCCAATAGAAGGAATCCTTAAGTAACTCCTGATATAAGTTCTCATGAGTTTTCATGTTTATAGTTGGTTATAAACGTCTTTACTTAAGATAAAATATTTAATCCAACTGACAAAGGAATATAGATTAGACTAAAGCCAAAAGCTTAGAAGGTATACATATGAGAGGCTATAACTAATTGCTTTAACTCATTTAAAAGTTGCATACATCAGTAAAATGTTTCAAATTGAACCAAACAATCTCATATGCAACAATAATCATATAAGAATTTCAGGCAACCTTTCTGGTAGAACTCGTAGACCTATGGGTCCTCATCCTTTCTGTTCTATAGTTGATATATGTGCAGCTTCATTGATCCTGCAAATAGGACTAAACAAAGACAAGATGCATGAAATTAGATCTTATATACAAAATGGAATGATACATAAATATTAGTAATACCAACTTAAATGAATGAAGTTTGATTGCTGCTTTGTCTTCTTCCTGCTTCTGTTTGATTCTCACCACTTGCGCTCCACCTTTTCTATACAGTCACTCTGAAAATTGATCGTACATAAAGAAGAGATAAATAAGCCCCCTCCACCCAAAAAAAAATGTCAAGGCTGTATATTAGATTTGACAACACATATTTCATTCTAAACTAGACATACTTTAGGAATTTTTCAATAGCTAAATTGTCCATAGAGATCTGGATACATATTCATGTCAAAGTCTTATATGAAACAGTTTAAATTGTTTGCATAATCTAACTAACCTCTTCTAACAGCAAACATAATCAAAATCATGACAGCAAATATAGAAATGGAAAATGGTTATGCAGTATGAATTATCAACACACTTAATATGCCTATCTAGGTTGTACCCACTTGATTGTCAGCTGACATGTAACACAAGCTACTGAGGCGAAGTTGTAATTAATATTGTCACATGTTTTTTATGTTAATTACTTGTAATAGCATATTATAGCATTAATGTTCTCCTACGGTCCTACCATGAGTAGATTGTAACTGACAGAATATTCTCCAGGCTAGGCTTTAGGAAAAAATATCCTGTAATCTCTCAGGTATTATAAAGGATTGGATTTGTCTATTTAATGAGATAAAGGCCAAAGAAGCTTCACAATTTTTCTCTAAAACCTTTCTTGAGTTTTATCATGATATCACTTAATCTTTGACATGGTATTAGAGCCTATATCTCATTTCTGTGGTTTTTGTGGTTTGTGGAGGGGATCTCTATCATTTCCATAGTTTTTGCCAGCATTGCTTGGTCTAGCAGGCATCTATGGACGAGGGTGTTTGACAGTCTCACGTTGTTTGTCCCAATTACTTGGGTGCAATTTATATACCTATTGGGCAACTTGATGCCAATTGGTTTTAAAATGGATTATAACATATAAAAGATTTTACATTTTGATAAGAGCAAAAAAACAAAAAACTGAAACTGAATGATACAGTTTTCTTCACAAACCAAAATAAACTGTTAGAATGGCCAATTCTCAACTTCTAATACATGTAATAAACCTTTATATTATCTCAGGCATTAAACTGACAAGTGGAATATAAAATAAGCATCAAATAGTTATAGAGAAACATAAATGTTTTTAGAGAATTAGCATACTTCAAGAACAGAATTATTTCTTCACCTTCTCTTTCCATTTGATTTCTTCTCACCATACCTGCTGCCAAATCCAACAAGAATTTCTTTAATTAGTTTGTTAACTGAAAGAGAAGTTGAGCCAGAGAATGAGAATGAATAGGATGCACAAACTTTATCATTGTTAGGCTCCCAGCATATGCACTTATGGATTCAGTACAAGTATAACACAACTACTTAATTCTCTATCATTTGATAAAAGATCACAAATACATAAAGTTACCACCATATCTGCAAGAATTTTCAAGGACATAATAGGCTAAGTTATCAATATTGGATAGTAGCACATAGCAGCCTACTCTAAAAATGTTATAGTAGGATAGAGTGAAGGAGGATGGCCGCTATTTTAAATATTGTAATACAAACTAAATAATTTACAATACACATTCAAATACTCAAAAATAAAAAATAAAAAAAAATAAAGAAATTCATGAATAATAAATAAGTCAGTTTACACACATAATCACCATCAATCTAGGAGCAATAAGAGCATAGTAATGAAGTAAAAAAAATTAAAGATGATGATGAAATTAATGGGAAAAAACGTTACAAATTATATGAAGATTACCAAAATGTGAACTGGGAAGTTTAAAGAAGAAAGAATAGAACAGGGGGGAAAAGTCCTGTATAATGGAAGGAGTATGTCCTCGTGGAGCACTAAAAATTTTCCTCTGAAGTGTTAGTATTTCATTATGTGAGACACACCCATTATGGGTAAGTACCAAGTACGTGTACATGTTGATTACACTTTGATACATGTCAAAATTAATTTTTCAAGAAAAACTGGGTAAGTTGTTTGGGTATTACAACAATGAAATTAGGTGCAGGTTGAGATGAGATTGGGCACAGCTTGGTTACTTTTTTTCCCTAAAAGATGACAATTTTCAATTAAGATTAAGAATTATTTTCTCCTTTCTCTCAATTTCCCATTTATGTTTCCCCACCCTTAAAACAGTAACTGCAATGACAATGACAATGTAAATTTTTTTTATCATGATTAATTGTCTTGAAAAACTATCCATATTATATAATTAAAATAAATATATGAAAATCACCAACAAGGTTTAACAACTTTCTTCCTAGAATAAAATTAAATAATTTTGATATAATAATTGTCAACATAATAGACTAATATAATTAAAATTAGTTTGAGATAACAAAATTTCTTTAAAAATAATATTTCTTGTGAAGTTCCCTTTTTTCCGTGGTTATTTCGTAATTGTCCACCACTAAAATCTTCCATAATGTTATATTACTTGTTAAGGTAATAAATATCATAAGTTTAATATTTTTTTGTCTAAAATGGTTTTTTTATTTTTTAATCAAATTAATAATAAAAATTACATTAAATATAAAAGAATGTTAATGAACACGCAATAAAATATAGTGTTGTGCGAATGGTACCATTAAAGTGAAGATAAATAAATATAAATAAAAAAAAACATTTTTACTTTAAATAAATAATTAAAGTAAAAAGTTAAGAATCTATTAATTAAAAATTTTAATTAAAATATTTTATAATTTTAAATTAATGGTAAATATACTTTTATTTTGTACTTTAAATATTTGTTCACTTTAAAAGGTTAATTTCATAAATAAAAAAATACTGAACAAAACATGTATTATTGAAGGTTTTTTTTTACTCTAGGCTTTTGTAACAATAAAGTAAAGTTCAACAAAATTTTTCATGTAAATATTTCAAAGGCTTGTTTAGAAAACAATGACTTAATTTAACTTTATAATAGTTATTAGATTTAATTGAATTTAATCATTCTAATTTTATTAATAAATAATTAAGTTATTAATATTAATATTATTTATATATAATTTTTATAATTAAATATTTAATTTGATAATTGTAATACTAAGTAGTAAAATTTTATTTATTATATAAATTTATTTTAAATTAATAATTAAAAATAAAAATTAATGAATAAATCATATATATATATATATTTAATTTCGTTCAAACCTTATATAGCATTATAGATGTTATTATAATAATAATATTTTTTTCTTATCAATAAAACTAAAATATATTTATTATTTATTATTTGAATTTATCCAAATCTCAAATATTTTATGGACATAAAAATACTATAATATATATAGTATTTATATATATATATATATATATATATATAATATGCAAAAAATTTATAATTTTTTAATATTATAATTTATTCTTATAATTTTGGATGCTAATAA